>BEXV01000034.1:413271-431256 GCA_003118195.1 Hemicentrotus pulcherrimus | reverse complement strand
GGGGGGGGGGGGTACATTCATTAGAGGAGATGAGATCGACAGAAGAATTTGTTTTCTTTATGAGTATTGACACAAATAGAATGTTTTCAGAATGAGAGAAAGGTAAAAGAAACAATTTGAATTTAATTACATTATAAGCCATTACACTGAAAAAATAAGAAATGGAACAAGAGGGCTTTTATAGAAATACACAACTTTTTTAAAGATTATACAATACTTAAGGATAAGTAGAAGGGTGGAGGAGAGAGAAGGACAGACAGAAGAAATAAGAAGATAAGGGAGAAAGATGGAAGGAGAGAGTGAGGAAATGGCAATAACAACGTTTTTGATGTATGAGCCAATAAGAAGATTAAACAATCATTTGCCGCAAAGTATCAAGATTATCGGTTGTCTGTGGGGCAACCTGATTATGGACACTTTAGGAGATGAGTGGCTCTTTCTCCATCTCTCTCGCTCCATCTCCTCACTCTCCCTCTCCTTTTATCTCCCTCTCTCCCCTTTCTCCATCATCCTTCCCTCTCTCTCTCTCTTCCTCTACCTGTCTTTCTTTTCCTGCATCTCTTCTCGTCTCTCTCTCACACACAACACAGGCCATTATTCTTACCCCAGTCAAGTGGAAATTAGGAAAATGAAATTGCTTCCACTATGGATGTTATCTCCGGCCATCTCGGACTAGTGGGTGTAATTTCACCAATCAATGAAAGTTGCCTATAGGCCATGCTAAAAAGGCGCTATCAAGGTCTCCGCAATTCACCTCTTTCTTTATTCCAGCCTGAGGGATGCAAGGAATCACCCTCCTTCCCATCCTTTATTCCGTAAGAGATAGTGCATTGCGGTTAAGGAGATGACAACTCCTATGAAGATACTACTTGGCTTCTATGGTAGGAGAGCCTCTTAGTTTGAAAACTGTCCATAATCTTATATTAAGCTTATAAAGCTTTTTATTATCAAATCATTACAATGTTTGGATCTCATGGTGACACAATTTACCAGGGTAGCCACTTATGTCTGTACCTTAGAGGGCAGTGTTTAATTCAAGAAGGCTCATTCACCATCCATTAAAAGAAATTGGGGCACTGATTGAGTGAAGACATGCTTATATTCACTAGACTCGAGATAAAAAAAAGGTAACACTAAATGGTTCCAAAATATTGCGCAAATAGGGTTGGAAATGAGTGAAGCGAAGAAATAGAGAGAAATCTACCCGTGATGGGGTCGAATGAAGGGAGAAAAGAACGAAGATGAAGCGGGGAAGCGAAACTCAAGACGGACTTTCGCCACAGGGCTATCCTAAAAAACTAGACTCATCAACATCTGCTAATCCATCCTCTCTCGGACGAGAAGCTCATTCAAAAACATTGCGATCTGTTTTTCCCGGAGAAGAAACATCTCCCGTACTTCACCTCCAACGAAGGGAGTTCAATTGCAAGCAAGATGATCTGATGACTATTTCAGATGTAGCTTGCTTGCTTGCTTGCTTCCTCTTCTTGACGACGAGATTGCAAGGCGATGCAGAGAGACAGAGTGAGCGATATAAATAAGGCTTCTGGGCAGAAATCTAGACACTACGCGTCAAAATATTGTCATCCTCTAATACCAACCCCGAAATTCACTGGGGACAGAACATTTGTTTTCTTCTTTTTTTTCTATTATCTAGTATGAAATCACATAGAATATTTAACATGACAAGTCTATGTGATGAAATGTTTGCCTCATTCTAACAATCAACTCATCCTTTGTTCCGGCAAAGGAATTCAAAATCTCAATCTTGATGATTAATAATGACATTTCCAGACAAAAATCAAAATATCATATCCAAATGTTGTGGTTACAAATACATCCTATTCAAATAATCCCCCAATATTAAAGTATCCTGACCCTGTCATAAAAAAAAAAAACATAACTACCAATTACAGATATAAAATTGGCAAACTTGAGTAAAGATGTAGTTTAACTGAAAATACAGATAAATAATTGCCATATTCTTTCATCATGGACTATATACAGTTACATATTCAACAGATTAATCAGCGCAAAATAGGCACTCCAGTATAGCCCATGCATCTGTCAGTGACCCAGATAAGTGACGGTTTTGACAAAAGGGGGCCAATCTGACATCACAGAGCCTAATTAATGAGTCTCTGTAAGCCCTTGACTTAGACATGGGTCAATGCAGACTTCCTGGAAGCTACTGTCCATTTCCTACAAGTTGTCCTTTCCACTGGACCATAAGATTTTCCTTCCATCAGATCAGAGAAGCCCGTCCAGTCTAGTCTACAGCCCCTCTGAAAGGGAGCTTCTAGTCGACCATTTCTTACAAGCAAAGCTAGACAAATCTAGTCATCTCTCACAAGACATGGGAGTTCTTTCCACTACTATGACTGTTGTTATCCTACTACTTTCCTGCTGCTAACACACCTTGCATAGTGCACAGCCCCTCTCAAGGAGTGTTACTGCATGCATCCCTGAATCTTCTATTTTACGGCTCCCACAGCATCTTGTGCACAGCCCCGCTGTTGGGAAACTATGGACTACCTCTTTTGAAGGCGTTCATCAACAAAGCACCCCATACTTTCCTCTTAAAACCAATTGTGCCTGTTGATTGAATATTGAGTCAAACTTCAGCATGTGGATGGTAAAGTGGTAAATGGACAGGATATCATCAGAGACATCCTGCAAGGAAACATATCTTTTAACATTTACCATATGCCGATCTAGAGAAGGAGAACATCATCTTCTATGGAATGATAACCTTAAGTTATACTTTAAAAAGGAGACGTGGAACTGGTAGATCCACCTCCAACCAATATTTTCTCAAGTCTGAACTTGTACAAACTACAAAGTCAACATGTAGGTGACGAAAAAATTCTGTTTGCATTGAAGCAATGCCACTGACACATACATACCATATGATATTGTCACCAAGACAATGGACATGTAATCATGTGAACAAGAAGAAAAGGAAGGCTGAATGGGAAAGGGAATCTCTCTGATCTCCTAAACTTGTGGGTCTGCGGAAAGAAACGGGATGCCACGCACCCCAGAAGTAAGAACGGAGGAAAAGGAATTCCTGAAAAGAAAATTTGTGGGATATCTGCCCTCTGCAGTTACTTCCTTGGGGGCAAATCGGACTAGCGAATTAAACATGTAGGAATCCAGAGCCTCTCCTCATGTGTTCCTTCCCCCTTTCTACACGTTCTTCTGGCCATGTATACCAAAAGGACGTGGTACACCTACTCATCTCTGTACCCTGAAGGCATGTAACCCTGCCTGACTTGCGTTGATTGGGGTCTGCGGTACGTGGGTCTGGTACAGGTCTTCTTTCGCAGAGAACTGGTGTATGTCTCTCCCCTCTTCTACGTTTCTTAGTACCTCTCTCTCTCTCTCTCTCTTAGTACCTTTCTCTCTCTCTTTCTCTCTCCCTTTCTCTCTTTCGTTCTCTCTCTCACTCTTTATCTATATCTCTCTATCTCTCTCTCTCCTGCCTCCATTACTCTCACTTCCTCTCACACCATCTCCAAGACATTTCTTGATACCAAATCATTACAATCACCCTGAATTTAATTCTTTCCCGCTTGTTGTATCAGATACTTGGATATGGAGCTTGGAATATGTTTAGTGGATGAAAAAGATTGATTACTACTCTGATTAAGATGAATTTGTGACATAGATATCTCATCATTACTAGGATACAATCTCTTGTTTGGAGAAAGGGTGTTGAATTTTACACTTATATGAGGCCAATCTGTTATGCCTATTGCCACGTTTATCCAGTTCCTGGAAACAATTCAATTTTAGAGGAAGATCAACTACAAGAAACTTTTGTAACAGAATAAAATGGAAAAATTGCATTATAATGTTTATTGTATTTGTATTATCTATGACTCAATCAAATACATAGCAATACCAAGACTAGAGATTATCGATTTGTCTCTTGGGGAGCGAGAAGAACGCTAAATATCTCTTGAATTATATGAGTTATCGCCATTCTGGCCCTTAAAAGACGAATTTCAGAAAAGGTAGAAAGTATTCTGTTTCAACCCTAGCAAAAGGAAGTAAACATGGGCTTATATACTGGGATCTGTTAGATATATTAAATTACTATTTCCTTTTAAATCAAATTACAACTTGATTTACCAATAATGCCATTTTATTCGTACTGGTAATATAGCTATCCTACTTCAAACACAATGCCTTAAATTGTTAATTTCAACAGCTGTTTCACAAACTAGATAATACAGAGTTGGTATTTTCGACATTTACCGGTAACTTTGTCTGAAAGAACTACACTCAGGCCCGATTACACTAATACCTTTTTGATGTGTCAGTCAATTGCACAGTATCAATTTTCTTTAAAGGCCAAAATTCTCATTTTCAATTCACTAATCTTTATATATATTAATTTGAATTTTAAGTTGCACTGTATATCTATTGCCAAAAATCTGTAAACTTATCAATACAATTCCTATACTTCCAGTCTTAGGCCTATTAAAAAACAAATGTTATGGGGCAATTCATACTACGAGGTATGTTAGTAAAGAGGCATGTGTACCAAAACTGATTTCATTCATAATTTGAGAAAAAATTGTTTTTCTATGCCTGTATGTTTATATTACAAGGAATGTGCAATGTAGCCATTGATAAGGAATGGAGATTAGCAGTCTAGTGTGAAGGACACAAGATTTAGAGGAACATATGGAATATGACAGACTACATCCAAGTGTTAACCTGTTTTCCACAAACGCCACCTTACACCCCCTGTTCAGACCACTTGAATTTATTGTATAGCTATATGAATTTAGTAGTTACCTTTTTCTTTGTTGTATTAAGAAATCGTATAATCAAACGTTGAATAAAGAAATGCACCTTAAAGCAATGTTTTGAAGGAAAACAATGTTTTAAAGGACTCAGTCTCCCGTTCCAGTCTGAACACTGTATCATATGAAAATTGTACAATGGACGGGGTTTATCAAGAGTGCTCACTGATGATTGCCAGCTGTCATGTCAATTGAATTCTTCAAAACTAGCTTCTTTATATCACATTTGATTTTAATTTTGATTCTTGATTTTATTTACCAAAGGGCTATACAGTAATAAATTGTATACGATGCGTTTACATATATATACAAGGAGAGAAACTATTGGTCGGTCAAAGGGGCCAGATGATAGCACATGTGCTAGTCGAGCCTCCGTCGCCCCTTTTATGATTTTTTTTTCCAGTCTGTACACCCCTTTCGCTTTACAAAGCTTCTTTAAAACTACATTTCGTTTAAAGTTTCTTTAAACATTTTGTGTAATTTTGTCTAGTCTGAACAGTCTATGAGACACCGTTCCTACAAGTGGAAGGGGGAAGAGAGTTGTAACCTGGTAGTGTTAGTTGAAGGTTACGAATGAGAAAGGGAATCGGTAAAAAAACACATGCCTGCCATAAACAATGCTTACAGAGCAATTGACTTTACACCTGTTAACGGACTAAATCTCTTCACCATACATACATGTACACCCTCTAAACGTGGGTAAAATCCTTCCATAGATGCGAGAGTGATACCGGGAATCCATGGATTGTGTCTTTCTTTAATACCAGATAGCACATGTGCAGCCATGTGCCATTCCTCAACGATAGAGGCTGTAATTGTAGTGCAAATTATTTATACTGATACATGACTCTCTTTTTGTAGATGACTGCAATACTATTGACATTCTACATGAATATCGCTTTATCTTTGAATGTCATCTCTCGGCAAAATGTCCAGGCTGGCAGGTTTAAAAGAAAAATGTGTCTACCTATTGCATCAAGGGATAAAGCACTGTTTAGAGAACAAACTGGCATAAAAACTACATATACCTGTCTATGATACACTTCTTTATACAAGATACTCACTCTAGATCTTTAGTAGATCAAGACACCCTATCTACGCCTAAAATTAAGTCATTAAAAAAAAATGAAATTGGTACATTATGTTTGTCTCTCCTGTGAAATGAAAATATTCACCAACTACCAAAAGTTGACTGAATAAGTCATTTGACCCCCACCCCCCTCGTCCACTTTCACTTTCAGTTTCACTCAAAGTTATAAGTTTGTAAATACAATAGCTGCCTGCTTGACTTGTACTTGAACAATCTTCACTTGTTTCGGTCTCGTGTGAGCACTTGTCGTTGTTTAAAACTTTGAAGTTCCACAAACTTACAATTTAAACCACAGTGGTTTTGTGTGAACATGGCTAATGTACAGCTCATTAGCCATGAAACATAAGTGATTTGACAAGTTGTTATACCGCAGTTTGCCCCCTTCTCCACACCTGACAGTGCCATCAACAGTAATTACACTCCCACTGGAAAGTAATGCACGAGTTGATAGTGAAAGAAGGGAAGGCGGGTAATGTAGGCATGGGATACAAGGGAAAGTCCCTATTTTACTTAATGGAGTGAGGTACAAGGGAAAGAGGAATAAAGGTTATTTACTGAATGAATATGGTAAAACTTAATCATTTTTAATATATAATAATAATATTTAAGCTTCTCACAAATACCCATTTCTTACTGGGTACTATAGTACAGGTGAAATATTCATAATCATATTCAAGCCTATTGTCTATTTGCTTTATTCACATTACCCATTTGACAAATGAAATGTAATGTTGAGTAGACAATGAAATGTGAACCATGTTTTAACACTTCAGAGGTGCAATAAGTGATTGTTTCTGATCCCGATTACAATAAAGAAATCCCACTGGAAGTCAGGTAAACACTCCTCAATCCTACACCATGCACCCTTGGGTATTGGCAAGAGGAGAGGAGGGGTGGAAGGAGGGGGGTAAAACAAAGACAATTCCTTGACTTCAACTTAAAAAAGTCCTCCTCATACAGGTGAGTCACTATACAGACAAAAGGGACGCAGCTACTCAGGAAGGACATAAGTTTATCTTGTCTGCCGGAGTCCCTTGGGCTCGGTAAATCATCGGGAATGGCTCTGGTTTGGCATGTATCTGGCTGGAGGTAGATCACCTGGTTAGCCAGAAAGCTTCGGGTGAACCCAAACCCGCTGGCCCTATTACCAAGTCCATGTGCATCTGGATGTGATATGTGTGAGGGTGGGGGTGGAGAGAGAGAGAGAGAGAGAGAAGCATATCAAAAAAATATCATCTCCCTTCCCCCCACCCCAACAGAAAAATAATGGCCCCCCTAAAAAGAAAAATCATAATTGTTCATCTTTATAAAAGAAAAAAACTTTTTTTTTTTTAATGTGAAAGACAATAAGAGTTAGACTATTGCCCCTAGCTCCCCCAGCCTTTGTGAACTCACAAAATCTTTCTATTAGATAGGCGTACTATTAGCAAAAAGGTCCAAATATATCTGCATGGACTATGTGAGAAAGGGCTATGTGAGAAAGGGCCTGGCAGGGGCTGGGGAAAAGAGGAAAAGGACATAAAAAGACTATATATAATAAACCCTTACCCTAATCAGATAACTTTTTTTTAGCCATCATTCTTTTCTATACTGTGGGCAATAATGTAAGTTGGATTTTATCTTGTGGGCAGGGGCTCAGGAGAGGGGCGACTGATTTGTGGTAACTAAAGGTGATCACTGGCAAATCACTAGCAGACTTTAGGGGACTTACCAAGTACTTAAGTGTCGGCCAGGGAGTTTTTAGTTGGGCCTGTTATTGTTGAGTGCTAGCTTGTCTGGTGGCTTACGACCATTGGGGAGAGGCTATTATCTCCCAATTCCTGCTCCGTTTTGTTAAACACACTATCCAGATTTGATTTGTCTGACGATTTAGCTGCCAATTCCCCGAGACTTTCAGAGGGATTAGCCTGCGCTATCTGCCTGACAAACTGGTGTTGACATCGCTGAGGGTTGGCGTACAGCTGGCATTTTAAAGCCAAGGCATAACAGTGGTCAGGCCACATGCATCTGCTTGTAAATGTTTCAGAAATTCAGGGCATATCAATATCACATACATCTACATACTATAGTCACAAGAAAAACATCCCTCTACAATTTGCATACTAGCCCACATAGAATATTTCAATAACTAAAGAAAACATACAACATTATGCCATCTCTACAAATTCATCATTCTTCCCCACACTAAATTATTTTGCTCAAGAGTATTACAGGATTAAACAATTATTTATAAGATGGTTAAAGCATCTCTAAAACCAATCTATATATCACAAAAGAGGTTTCCATTGTTCATTGTCTTAGCTGTTCAAAGTCAAATTCATATTTACATGATTTGAGGGAAAGCAAAGACCTAGCAGCAACAGCTATAAAAACTGCCAGATGGGATAAGAATGAATGCCTGCATCAAGAGAAAAATCCCCTTGAATGCTTTAAAGATAAGTAAACACCGCCATTCTATACAAATGCATCTTGGCCAAACATGGTGAGCGGAAAAATTACCAGAAGTCTTACGGTCTAGTGCAAGAGAACAAGAGGACAAATTCAACAGAGATCACGACTAATGGATTTTAAAAGCTCGCGCATTCGGGGAACAATTCTTCAGCGGCCGTAAGGACAGTTGAGGGCAGCCTATGAATGCTATTTCTACTATTTGATGAATCAGGGTAATGTGAATGTAGGTCATTGCTAAAAGTTGTTCCTTGCACAGGAATCAATTAGTCTGAAACGAACAATGTCACTTTGTAAGCGAATGTTAGTTTAATGTACACATTGTCAAATCAAACACGTTTTTTTATTTGATCAGGAAAATCAACAAGGTCTTTCAAGGAGAATAACTGGCCTATTTACATAATGAAAACTACTGATATATTTTTTTAAGAGGCTTACAACAAGAGCTGTTTCCTTTTGACGACAAAAAATTAAATAATCATGAATAGTTATCGATATTAACAGTTTTTCAAGTTCTAATGTAAGTCATCAAAGCTGAAGATTCTTGTAACTTAAAAGAATTTTGATTCTGAAATTCTAATTATAGAATTCAAATTAATTTTTCCAGTAACTTCTTTTAAAGTAAACTAGATGGAATTTTGACTGCGCGCAGTCGAAAATGATGCCTCCGCCATAGAGCAATTTTTTAAAATTCAAGTTGATTGTAATCAATCTGTCGGTTTTNACGGACGTACGGACGTACGGACGTACGGACGTACGGACGTACGGACGGACAACCCAAAAACATGATGCCTCCGGCACCACCTTCGGTGGCGGAGGCATAAAAATTGTGAAAGCTTAAAGATCTTGATTTTTCAAATTTGACTCCATTCACACATCTGTTTCTTAAAAAATTTAAATAAGATGTTGCTAAGGTTTTGATTATATTAAATCTAAAACTGTATTTTATGATTTCATTAGTCAAATGCTGATTGATCTCAAGAATATTTTCTTCAAGTTGACAAATGTAGAGAGGGGATCGACCGGCATACATGTGTGCCTTTAAACTGTATCTGCTTGCTTGCAGACTTGCAGTAGCTATATGACCTCAAGATTCATTGACCCTGGTCTGTAGGAGAAAAAGCCAGGATGAAGAAAAAAAAATGGTTCTGCCATCTGTACAAACCACTGGATCTATGGATGAAGCTTCCTAAATACACCGCTTTCTTGTGATGTTTCAATTCTTGTTTGGAAGACGATTTGCAGCTTTCTTAGCAAATCCAGATGCATGTGCAACCAACGAGTTATGTGTTGATGCAACCCTGTAAAATGGTTTGTATATAAATGCATGAGTCTGAAATGTCAGTGGTAAATTAAACCTTTTTTTTTAAATCATGACCTATAATCAAATTTTGCTATTGTTAAAAAGATCGGATGAGAAAACATTGAAAAAGTAATAGGCTAAATGCATTAAGAAAAGGGTGGTTCTTGCATTGACCAGAGAAGAGTTTACAGAATTCAACAGCCATTGGGTCAATTACAAATAATGAATATTTTGCAATAAGAATAAAGAGACTTTCACTTCAAAATTAGACCCAAAAATCTAATTGAGTTGTGTTGAAAGTGTCTGATATAATAATATGACTGTCTAAAAATATTATATCCAAGTCATCTTTATGGCAATGTCTTTAAGACATGACCTTTGCCCTGTATTAAATCAGGTTCTTGGCTTCAGGCCTGTAACCAAAACCTACCTGATCTGGGTGACCACTAAACATGTTGGTCAGGCATTACCACACCATTAGGAACATTTTCTACTCTTTACCGAAGATGTTGCGACATCCCGACGACTCGGTGGATATATGCAACGAGTCCTTACTCATCACCGCTGCACATGCGCTACTTGATATAAGGAGAGAGCACAACGGCTCAACGGATTTTGTTACTGAAAGAAACTGGGCCAATCCTGAGCTATGATGATGCGCCCCAAATTTTCTCATTTCACCCGGGGTTCATGACCCCGAAGTGATGGCAAGAAAACTGGAGGCAGTCTTTAAATATTTCCCCCTTCTCTTCTCTTCTCTTTCCTCCCTCTCTTTTTATCTCTTTCTCTCTCTGCCTATTCCGATTGCGGAAATGAAGAAAAGAATACAAAGTAGAGACAATCTGGAAAAGTGGTTACAGGGTATTTATCTGGTGAGCTTTTGCAAAGAAAACTATGGATTCATGTGGGATTTTGTTAAAACCTATTCTTGAGGATCATACCAGTTACCATTGGAGCCAAACCTGAGAGTTCAGCACAACTGCAGAGTCCATCAGAGTTCACGCATATGTAGTCTAATTGTATTTTTAGTGAATTTTAAAGAAAGAATTTATTAGACGACCACTGGGATCTTGTAATTATATTATCTACATGTATAATGCCACGCAGGATGAGATGAAGTTTGTATCTGCTTGAGAAGGAGGAATGCTTACTATCAAACATCCATTCAAAAGTTGAGTAAATGCAATTTGTTATGAACAGCATTTTCAAAGCAACTTGTCAAATAGCAGTTTTAAAGTGTAACTCAATTGGATTGTTGTAAATACAGTTAATGGATACACCCTAGTTTTATTTTGTTACATCAATTATCGATTCATCAATATTTGCAGCTTTCAAAGGAATGGACATTTTATGCTGAAAATATCATCACTAGACAAATAGACCTACCGATATATAACGTTCTGTTTAAGCGATACTCTAGGAAAGAGGGCCTGTATGTACAGGTATCGGTACGCCTTTTTCTTGAGTATGGAATTCAGATATGAAGCTTGGAAAGAATTGCAAGAATTTCTTTTACGTTTAAAGACTTTAATAGACATGAACAAATCTATTAATCATCTTGACAATAGGAATGATTTCATTGATAAACTTGAGCGCAATTTTGCCTGTCAGCTAGTCGCTCTCCAAACTGTCATCGGCCCATCCCAGGTCTAGTCACCTCAGCTAGAAACAGCATTTTTAATGGGATCTCTCAGCGTATTGACCAAAATAGTGTTATTCCAGCGGCCAGGGAGAAAGACGATACCGGATGAAAGCATCCCCCTTATCTCTCATCATCGATTCTGATTACCTGCTTGCATTATTTCCACCGACTGACTTATTCAGAGGGGGGAGGGAGGGAGGGAGGGGGGCAAGGTTTTATAATGGGACATGATAATAGAAAGGGAAATGGGAGGAGGAGAGGGGTAACATGAGAAGGAAGAGGGGCATTTTTGTTCCTTCTTTTGATGGAAGTGTCATATCCTTCCTCTATGCTTTATGAGTAATTGCCTATCTTGTCTTGTCCAATGTAACAAGCCAAGTCCATGGCAGATTTTGACATTGAGTCTAGCACATTCCTCAGGTAGAATCATATAAAGCTGCTTTCAATTATCCTGCATACCAAACACTATAGGTGTAATTCAAATTCAAATCTTTTTATGAATTAAAGAACTAAAGAGGACAGGTATGTCCTATAAATTAAAGGAAAATTAACAGAATAATACTGAATGACATCAATTGTTGAAAAGAAGCAGAGCACACACATTAAATCTCTAAAAGTAATGAAAAAAGAACATCCACATCTGACATTTTTATGGAAACAAGAAGTTGTCTAGTGAAGGATATCGTTTAATTTTCACTACACAAATACTGATGAGATTGGCAAGTGGTTTACAGTTCACCTACCAGTCTGGTACAGTCTATTTAGACTGGTATCATTGTACAAAATGGAAAGATATTCAAAATGTGCAATTTTGTTAGTAAGATAAAAAGACTTATCATCTTAGGAAAATAGAGAGTTTAGGAACACAGAAAGCAGGGGAAATATTAATATTTTACAGGATGGTATTGACTATAATGAAAATGACAATGAAGGAAAACCTTTTTTAACATATATTGGAGGAATGTAAAGACTGATCCTAATTATAGGGGAGGACTCATCATTTTGATCATTCCCTTTAAAGTGTTGAGCGGCACTGCTAGTCTTTCATCAAGGTGCACTCACAGTCAGGTGAATCACCACGCCTGGTAAAGGTTACACGGCCTGGTCAGATGAAGAAACAATGCTTCATGATGCTACTCATGGCCAAAGGCCCTGGGGAATAACAAGTCCATGCTAACTATAGACGCAATGGATTCACCATGATTCCACAAAAAATTTGGAGTTTCTTTTGTCATCTGACAATTATGTTATCTCTTCTTACAGTCTCGTTTTCCTCTCTATTTTTAAATCTAAAATTTGGCTAAGGAATTGAAAAGTAGGACTAACTGAACTTGCACCTGAAATCACTATAGATGAAGTTCTACATGTCTAGTTCGTTTGAATTCACAGTTTCGTCTTGATATTTATAGGCCTAATGTTTCATGACTTCTCTCTTGAGGTCAGTCAGACATATAAGCATATGCTTTAACACAGTAATGCCCTTTTTGTGTGAACCAAGTGGTAGGTATATAGACATATCAATAATAAGAGATAAAAATGAAACAAAAGTAATTGAAGAGGATAGATAGAGAGATAGGGCACACACATAATGTGAGAGAGGGAGAGAGAGAGAGGGAGAGAGAGGGGGGAGATACGAAGACAAGGTGAGAGATAAGACAGGGACAGGGGTGGAGAGGAAAGAAGGGTAATCAATGAATTCCTTTCCCCCTCCCCGTCCCCCCTCCCCTCCCCTCCAATCAGGCATGCCCGTACCTGTGGAAAGACAGAATCCTTGGAGGGCTATGAATCAAGGTGATTAAGGATTAACTGCAAAGCTACAATGGACCACTTCCCCCTTCCCCTGCCTGGATAGACATGCCAATATACACCAGAAATAGACGAGCGCAGGATGACATCGGCCCACAACAATGACTAAACTTAACTGATATGAGGTCATGAAAGCATAGAACAAACCCTAACAGCCACCTCTAGCTATATCCTTCTAAATTATATTGACCACTGTGTTCTGAATGTTGAATACTTGACATCTCTATCTACTTTCATTTTCAGAAATTTGCACTATCATACCGTCTGTTGAAAGCCTGTGTTGAACTATACAAGTCAACATCCCTCTAGTTCTCAATAGACAATAACATGGAGCCATTGAAATGGTTTTGAAACAAACAATAGAACCATCAATTGGTATGCCCTTCTAAATCAATACAAATGGATTAATCTGATATAATCTGGATGTACTTGCGTAAGGCCATAAATTTAGCTTGTACTACATGTAGATACGGTAAGCCAAAAAATTCTCCTCATTTTTGGCACAAATGATCATTCGGTGTGAGTCTGAGAGAAAAGGAGAAATTAAAGTAGCAGGGAATACACAATTAACCTACAAGTAGATATAAATTGCCAGGAGTTGAGCCGAATATCATCATCATTACTTCTACCACGGACAATATACGGAGAACTGATGACAAGCTCCCTCGTTCTTCTTCGGTCTCCTCCGCAAACTTTATTTGGTTTTCCACCAGTGCATGGTGATGGAAATAAACAATATCAGGGGGCTCCGATGATGTATGACCAAGTCTCAAGTCTCAACTAAAAAATGACTTGATATTTCAAGCCTACAACAAGGAAGTACATGTACCTCTCCGTGTTTCCCGTCATCCATGCATTATTTCTTTAACTTATGCAATTTACTCCATATCCACCACGAAAATGTTAATTAAAGAAGAAAACAAAGGCAATTTTAACAACATATTCAAGTCCACTCCTCACACTCATTTTCAGATTTCAGACACCTCATTCACACTGCAAAACAGACTGATTCCAAACCAACTGATTCTTGGTCATTTGGCAAAAGCTATTTTTGTTGCCCGTTGTTGGTCTCGTTGGTGTGATGAACATGATCCTGCCATATTCTAGCTTTCCAAATAATACTATCACACTTATTTCTGGACCAACATTACTCTGAAAATCATCCAACACCGATCAACAAAATTCAACTTCTCTTGTCTCGCACATCACTCGGGTAAGGGGGGTTTATTGTGACCTACCTGTCGATGATTACCGGATCAGATGGAGTCTCGTTTCTATTGCCACAGCTTTTCTTGTCGCAGCAGCGGCTGAAAGAAAGATAGAAAAGGTAGAAAAGGGTGATCAATTATAATCGTGAAATTTACTACCATGTACCAATCGACGTAGGTACAGTGAACATGGTAACTTGAATGTGAAAAGTATTACTATTAGCATGATGTTGCGTTTACTTGAAAATTAAAATTGTTTTTAGAGTAAATTTAGAAAATTTGTAGAATTTTGCTACTAATATTCTAGATATCACATCGTAGAAGATTTCCCCCCATAAGATGTAATAAACATATTTGAAATATCATTGAACAGAAGACAGAAAATGTACAATACCCCCTGTATAATAGTTACAGTACCCTCTATAAATCCATTCAAAGCTCTCTCAAATTTCAATCCTTTATTATCATTTCATTTTGTCTGACAGACACCTTGGCGTTATTGGACTGCAGTCAGAACTATATACATTTATGATATTCTGCATAATACTCTGTATCCCTAGGGGAACAGAATCATATGCGAAAATCATTATTCATATTTCATGTATTAAGTTTTTCTTCAGTGGGTCATAAGAGCCTCAAGAAAAATACTGCAATGCAGCCTTGACATACATTGACCTTAACATCATGACCTTTGCGTTCTTTTCTCATTTTCAAGTCATAAAAGAAAAACTGGCACCCCTTATAAATAACAACAAACTTGAATACAAGCAGATGGTTTATTATGCACAGATCCTCCATACCCACATCATCATGAGAAGGTGGGTGAAAAAAAGTGTGGAGACAGAGGGAAAGGGAGATGGCTATTGGTTTAGGTCTGACGACTCGATTAGAATCATTAATCGAAGGAAACCCACACTTAGCTGGAACCTTCAGAGGTGTCAAGTCATTCCCAGGAGCCTAAATCTCATCCCCAGTTACTCAATGATTCTTCTCGCTTTATGTCATTATTTCAAGTTATTAGATCATTTTTTTTCTCTCTCCATCGATGAGGCATAACAACACAGTTTGGGTTCATGATTTACACTTTATTTGTGAATCCCACAGTATGGTGTCCGATGTGTGACTGGTGAATGAAAACAACTGCAGGTGGCTACATGTATGTATCATAACAGGTTGAAGGAACAGAGAGAAAGAGAGAGAGAGAGAGAGAGAGAGAGAGAGAGAGAGAGAGAGAGAGAAAGAAAGAGAGAGGGGGTATTAGAAAGAGAGAGAGAAAAAGATGAAATAGAAACAGAGATATGGATGGATAGAATAGTGACAGAGAGAGAGGGAGAAAGAGAGAAAGATGAGGGATGAGAAACAATGTGTGTGTGTGTGTGTGTGTGTGTGTGTGAGAGAGAGAGAGAGAGAGAGAGAGAGAGAGAGAGAGAGAGAGGGGGGGATATGATAGAAAAAGAGAGATGGATAGATATAATAATGAGTAAGAAAGAGAGAGAGGGGGATGAGATAAAAACAGAGAAATTGATATATAGAATAGAAAGAGATATAGACAGAGACAGATAGACAGACAAGGTGAAAGAGAGAAGAGAGAGATTAAACATGTAATTTACAGTGTGTGCAAAAAGAGAGTTGAAGGGTGGAAAGAAACGAGCCAGGACTTCTATATACATGTACCGGTAGTTCATTAAAATGAGGAGTTCCTTTCAACCACCTGCAAGAATATATTCTCTTATTGTATTTCTTTACAATTTTGAGAAATTATCACTGGCAATAATACACTTTGAGAAGAGAAATAATGTTATTCAATGATGCCAATTGGAACAAAAATACATATCTAGAATATAAATATTCATTATTATTCATGGAGCTCAGACTAATAAAGAATATCACAAAATAAAGAAAACAATTGTTTGATATTTAAGACCACACACTATATGTTTATTTCTTATGAGTATGTAAGTATATAACTCTGCTTAATCAACACAAGAAACAACTTGTAAGCCTGTATGCTAGTGGCTATGGCTTCGGGGAAGAAAAATATGAAATCTGGATCCATAGAGGAACAAACATATACCGGTATATGATGATAACATGGGAGACAGGTGGAAGACATCATGAATTGCAACCCTCTGTAGTCGGGTGCCCCAGGAAAATATTGCTTTCATATTACGGCCCAACACAAAGAGATATGTTGTCATTAGATACAGCTATGCCGCTCAATTCACTCTCCTTTATTTCTTTTTCTCTCTGGCGTTCAAGTAACTCGAACTCCGCTTGGTCAGGTTTGAGGGCAAATCTGGGGTGAAGACGTTTTTTTTCTTCATATATTTGTAGGGGGATGAGAGAAAAATTCTGCTGTTATCCTTTCATCTAATTTTCACTCTGGCTCTTCTTTGACAGGGAGAGAAAAAAGGAGGCTTTCGTTTGAAATTAGAAGAAGCGTCATTGCTACTAGCTATTATTTATAAAATTAACTGGAACTCAACACCGTCTCCAATCACGATGAGCGTACAGCCAACAAGCCAATCACCAGGCTTGGATACATGTCTGTAACTTTGATTGAAAGTGAGTTTTTAGAAGAGGGGAGGTAGAGAAAGCTCCGGGCCTGGCTGTTGGCAAATTACTGAATGTTTCTGAAATTACAACGTTCCCAGAATAACTTTTTCTTTTTGAACGATAACATTTCTCTGCCTGAACATACAACTTGGGGATAATCGTGTTTATTTTTTATTTGATGGGGTGTTTATTGGAATGTCAAAATACAGACAGCCTCCTAAAGGGATATGTTTCATACCAGAGAGTCAAAAAATAAGATGTCAACAATAATAGTGTACAGTGACAGGAGAAAAATGTATGGTTTGACTGTTTTACTTTTCATACTAAATTGAAGATTTGTCTATCGCTGTTCTCAAAGAGTGTTTCATAATTAGCTCTAAAATGCACATTAATGTAATTTCTTAAACAATGAGTTGTATATCGATGCAAATCAAAGTTTTGTATTATATTAATTGAAGTCAAGTTTAAGAAGGGATATTCAAAGTATGTCCCTCATATCAACCTTGTCTCAGTGAAGCTATCTATGCATTTCAACTAACCCCAAGAAAAGGAAACTTTTTCAGCAGAAATAAAATGTTCATTTATGGTTACTGCAATCACATCAATGCACTCTTGATGTCTCTCTTACATTACACTCATCAAGGATGCCACCCAAAATGTACGAGAAGAGAAACGGGATGATCACAGACAGAGCACTTGAAACAAGCACACACATGGCCCATCTTTACCATTTGTTCCATTAGCGCACACGAAGCAACAGTTAAAGGAAACGGGACTCAAGTGCCCACTCCACCTACATCAAACAGTTTGGAGAGTTGGCGTAAAGGAGCGACTGAACGGCCTGTTGCTCTACCTCCTACTCCATCCACTTAGTTTTTCTATCGCTCTTCCTCCTCCCCCTCTCACTTTTTTTCTTCTTGAGAAGTTGAGACATTTGTTTCAACCAATAACTGTGATTCCTTCTCTCTATATTGTACCACTACCCATCCTAATCATTATCATTTAAAGTTACGTTTCTTCCTTCCTCTTTAAGTGTATCGTATAGTTGCTCCACCTCCTACTCAATCCCATTACTTTTCTATCGCTCTTCCTCCCCCCCCCCCCCCCCCCCCCCC
>BEXV01000034.1:365814-402449 GCA_003118195.1 Hemicentrotus pulcherrimus | reverse complement strand
CCCCCCCCCCCCCCTCCCCCTTCCCTTTAAAAAAAGAATCCCGACCACGCTCCAAACTGGAATGCAAACGGATACCCTGCGTGGTAATACTACGAGCTTGTACTGTCACAATTAGCGCAATTCACGCCTTGTCTGTCGCTCAAACGAGCGGGAGAGCTGGCGAGCCTAGCTGACCGGCTTGGTCGAACCGGTCTCCGGTCGTGTCTTCGCGGTGTTGGATATAGGCAGAGGATAACCCCCATCTCCGATGAATCTAATTATCAACTCAGTGATAACGATGCAATCTAATTAGCCGAGTCATCAGACCTCGGGCGATATACAAGACGTGGAATGCTTGCTTGCTTTCTTGCTTGTTGCAGTCTTTTACAGGAGTAACCTGGGCTGTAGTGTGAAATGCGGCGCCGCGAAGAAGGCGCCGTTTCCAAGCATTTGTTTTTATGTATGTGTGTATGTGCTCAGATTAATTCGTATGAGGCAGCAGAATCCAAAGATGAAACTATTATGAAGATATATTAGTATATAATAAAATATATAGAATAAATAAATATTTTAAAAATATATGAAGTAATTTTAAAAATATAGATTTATATCATATACATATACATGTATATCATAAAGTGTCTGTATTCTATTGGTGTTGTTTTGATCACCACTCTTATACACTTTGTACTTAAAATGAGTAGAGTTTTCACTTTTCAGTATGTAGAAAACCATAACTGTCAGGTGTCACTAGACTGACGTGTTTTCTTGACAATTTTTAAAAGGTTTCCATATTAAATCTTATGTGTTTTTTAACGTTAATGGTTTCACAAAATAATAAAAAAAAGTCAGATTAAACAAAAATCATTTCCGACTTTTAAAAAATAAAGTCACCTCGCTTTCTAATGATTTTCAGACATTACTTTCCCCTGCTCAACTCTTTTTCTTAATTAATTTCTTTTTTCTTTTTTCTGCATTTTTAAAAACAATAAGTAGGCAAATATAATATTTCCTGAAGAAAATGTGATTTACTAAGATACAATTTTAGACGAAAGCTAACGTAAATATAATAAAGACAGGTTATTTGGGGGCATTGTTTATTTTTTGTATTTTTAAAACTTTTTTTTAAAGCTTAATGCTCCTTACTTTGTACTTTGATCCTCCCACTCATTGCCCTATATTTCCGTCACTCCGCATCATCTCACTTCTTTAAGTTCACTGCCAATTACAGACTAGATTGAACATTTGCAACATCTCGAAAGATTTGCCAAGGATTTCAAACTAAGGTGATGTTGTGTTGGATTTTTTTTTTCCTTCCCTTCCTTCCCCACCTATTGCCTGCACATGCGATACGAATTCGAAGCGATGCCCGTTGACATTTTCACCGAGAAAAAAAAGAAGAAAACAACGAGTAAAAGGTTACCGTTGGAAAAGCAGGCTCGATGTCGACATACATCGTCTATAGTCGACTATAATCAGTTCAGTTAAAACAGTTCTAACCGCGATACATCAATAATCACCATGAAGGCTGGTCGTCGAGTGTGTACACGACTTCCTAACCGATATCAAAATACGATGTCGACTAGTTTTTTGTTGTTGTCCCGAGAGCTTGAAAAAACCACGACGGTGTTTACGATCCTCCCTCGAGGAGCTAAGGGGCATTACTGAAAGACTTGTTCGCAGGTTGATGTTTCATAGTGAAATGGACACAAATGATAGATGCAGAGGTTTATTGCAGGGAAAAACTAGTTGTCAATGAGAATAAAGCTATTTTTATAACGATGACATTTTTTTTCTTTCTTTTTCATAATTGCAAACACAATGAATATTGCGTAAGATTAGTTTCTTTATCTTTATCATATAATCTAGGCTTTCTCGGATTGTTTTCCTTTTTTTCTCTCCGTGTCCTCTTCGTTTTTTGTCTCATACATTGACGTTAAAAATTCTATAGTATCGTTTATTTTTAGATAAACTTTAGATTCATCTTGATTAATACAGTGAACAGAAATATTTTATCAATAAAAAATCTTTCATGACAATTCATGCAATATCAGGATTATATTTTTATGAAAATCACTGCTCATTTTATTAGTTCACATTTATATAAATAAACAAAAATTGCTGCAATAGTACAAAATCATTTCAAATTGTTTATATTTTTAAAATACCGATATACTTTTTCATTTCCCTTTCTTTCTATCAATAAAATGTTGTATTTTCCAATTGATTGTTCAAATGAAACACGTTTGAAGGAAAACTAAACTAACATGTTTGTGTCTATAACCGTTTTTTAGGAAAACACAATTATGTCAATTCAAAGCAATAAGTAACTAAAATCTATTTCCCAAATACTTTTTCCCTAAATTAAAGATATCCGAAAAACCATTACAACTACTTATCAGCTACAATTTCGTCACGATCACTATTATCATAAACCATCATCGCCCATTGGATGTATCACAATAACGAAAGCACTAAAGACGCGGTAAACACAATTTTTACGCAGGTTAACAAAAGCATCCCATTTAAAACCACATCATCGCTGGCTAACAGGTGCAATTATGTTTTCACGTGCGCGCTAACGTAGCCCCGCGAGACGATCAAGAACAGGTCCGTCGAGTATTCCTAATGATCTTGTATCAGGCATATAGCCTTGAATCGGGTACTCGGATGCAAGCCTAATTGGTAACCATATTGCCATGACGCAACCTTACCTAGCTATCCAACTCAAATACAGAAAGAGATGCATACACAAGATAGATAAAGATGAGTCTATGTGAGTATATCGTATGTACATATTTGCGAGAATTGGTAAAGATACTCCTCCTCGCATCCGCGCGCACTCACATCACCGAATAAAGGTCTAAATTCTCGGCGGACTTGTTAAAGATGACGGGAAACCTCATTTTCGCGCCTAAATATCGCGCTTACAATTGGGCCCAGTGGACTTGGCTCTTGCTATCTCTCGAAGAATACATACACCGTGAACGAGCGGTCCCTAATGAATCACGTACGTAGGAGAGAAAGCAGGAGAGCGAAAGAAAAAAGAGAGAATAATGATAATGACATGTATCCAATGGTTTGGCTTGGGTTTTCGCCATTGTTATTTCCTAGCGAGGAAGAGATTGGAGGAGACAGAAAGGGATAGCGACAGTGAGCGAGAAAGGTAGAGAAGTAGAGGACGGAAAATGGACCCGTATTTAAAGATAAAGAGAGAGACGTATAGAGTGAGAAAAGAGAAGAGAGTTTTTCAAAAAATGTAAAATTTGCCATAACGTCATGTTTGCATTTTGTTACAACCAACGCCTTATTATTAGCAACATGCATCTATGTACATTCGCACAATAACAATTCTTTGTTACAATTTCAGGAAACTTATCTCTTTTTTCCTTATCTCTACGAATCCATGGTAACAAAAAATATAGTGAATTATAATGGGTCACCTTTAGAACGGTCCTGCAACCACATCACTTGTACACCGATAGTGCATTTTCATTTCACATTTCATTATATAATTCTTATGCTTAAAACGAGTATTATTCCTGGTTCAACCGCCCTTTTGGTGCACCATTCTTTCATTGTTCTTCTCTGCATATCATTTACTTATGTTAATGTGTCTCCAAATTAAAATAAGCTCAACTCCATTCAATTTCATGTACATTTCGTATTCAGTTGAATAAGGAGGATATTATCATATCTCAAAACAGATGAAATATGTATCTATGAAATCAATAACCCCGATGGTTTATGTCGGTGTCAGCTATGAAGCAATAAAACTGAACGAGTACATGTCGTCTGCTGCTTGAAATAACGGCGCCTAAAAATGATGGGACTCGCTAACAGGTGTGAGTCGTGCGCGCCAGTGCGTGCACGGGCCCGTCACCGCCGAGCCATTCATCACTCGTTAACCATGCCGATGCGCTCCCCCGCTTTCGGCCTCACAAACTCTCTCTACCGCTGCTTCTGCTGATGATGGTGATGATGCTGTTACTGTGCTCATGAAATGAGAGGCATCCAATTCATGATATATCCCCTTTACAAGACAACTTAACTCTCTCGCTCTCCGTTGGGATGTAAGAGGCTGATACATATATTCAAAAATTATTTCGCTCAAACTAAATGCTTAGACGGTCTTGGCAACGAAGTAGCATATCATTTATCGCCTTTCAACGCTAACATTCTGGTTTACGATTTTTAATCAGACATTAATTCATTTTTTTAATAACGAGAAGCAGTTTACTTCTAAGAGATTATGCCGTTTTGTATGCATACTAAGTTGCATACGGAAAATACTTGGCTGACAATTTTGTTACATAATTATGCTTCAGCACTTTTTTTGAAGCTTTCTGAAGTGGTTGAATTTTGCACATGTCTAGATCATATTTCTTTGTTTAAATTTGAGGTTTAAAGCAAATGGGGGATTTTAGCCTCTTTCAATTCTTTATGTCCGTTTGGAAAGTGGTTGTAGAAATAATTCTGTAATTATTATTAAAAACATTTATTTCGGAAAAGTTTATCATCTGGCGTTTTTCTTGTCTGTTTTTAACACGAATTTCAGCGTCTTCACTTCACGTTTCTCTCAAATATAAAAAAGCAAAAACAATACCTTTAACTGATTGGTTTGCATGACGTCAATACTTTTTTCATGAATAAAAGATGTTCACATTTAAGTTTTCTATACAAACTGGTACAACTATTAACTTCACCTCTTTCTCCTCTTTACCCAATCCAAGTCTTATAATATATTCAAGATATTGTCTAGATCGATATGATTTTATGGGGATAGAAATTTTCAAAATGACGGACAGTTAGAAGGAGGAAGGCTCGGCGCAAATTGAAGTGGATCGTTTGTATGATATTCAAGCCTTGGATCGATGGCAATGAATTTCTCAGAGGCATGGTGTTACCCTTAAACGTGAGATCCCGAATGACTTGCTCTCCATAAACAACAAGCTGGATAGGTGCAGTAGATGGAAGGATTGGTCCCAACATCCCTGGATAGGGGGTTTAAATAGGAGATTCTGAATAAAATCTTCAACGGATAACACGAATATCCTCACAAATCCAATGATAGGCCTAAATAGTACAATTGAGAGAAAATGGGGAATAATAAATTCTTTTATTTCCGTTATTCCGAACAATAAAAGAGTCACTTTTTATATCAATAAATATATTTCTAAGCAAACATAATTGCCTTCCGATCATGCTAAATCAATCAATCACCTTAGTCGAATATTTAAAAAGAGATTTCTAGTGCAAACTATTGATTTTTTTTTTCATCCCTATAGTATTCCTTCTTCTCAATCCGCCATAACGTTCATCTGTCATAGCCTATATTCTTGTCACTACTTTTATGTAGTAAAATTTAAAGTGACACCATTTTTAAAACACCTTTTAATCATAACAACAACGTGTTTGCGTTTTACTTGATTAACAGCATTGGCCAAAGCAGAGAGAAAAATAAACAGTCATGTCTGAGATACAGACTAAACAAAGCTTCTCTTGACTCGGTCATCCCAGCGTCTCCAAACAGGTTGATCCTACTAAGATGATACAGTTACCAATGGTTACACCGCATCCCCACAAGGTAAAGATGCCATCCGCATACATCTTCTTGAGTTACTTTGGATGTTGGAGGGATGATGGTAGGAGCAGGAGAGCAACCACTGGGTCAGGATGGGGAAGCAAGGAGGAAGGGGTGGACATCGTGAGGTGGGATAAAAACGGGCATGATATATATATACGTCATGTGATATACGCTATGAAGATGTATATCAGCATGATAGAGTTTTGTAAACTGAATTGGTATCTGTTCCTAATCCATAGCGTACGCTACAGTCATGCTTGCAATTCCGCTTATAACCCACCCCTCCCCTTTAACTTTCCTTTCTCACACAACCACCGCAGCAACTACCCATGATACAACTATCATCCAATCGTTCGCTAGTCATTGCTATACCACTGCCCCATTCTCCCCAACCCCAACTTCTCTCTCCTTTTAAAAACCCCCTCCCCCTCCCCCCCCCCCCNNCCCCCCCCCCCCCCCCCCCCCCCCTTTATACAACCACCAAAACCTCCACCTTTATTTCAGCTGCTATCTATTGCGGTTTCGTAATGGCCCGGTGTTCGTTCCCCTCCGCATCATCATCACCACCATTACCATCACCACCTCTTCATCATCATCACCAGCATCATCATCGTCATCGTCATTTGCATCTTCCTAACCCAACGTACGTCGCATCGTCGATGTCATGAATATTCAAGCCATGGGTCACGTTACCCGTCATCGATATCCTTCTCTTTTGAATCCAAACCGGTTTCGATGACGGGCTAGCTGGCGATAATCGCCGATTTTAACACCTCCAATTGGTTCAATGAGGGTGTTATCAGATCTGCACCTCTCAGAGATGCTCTTCGCGCCAATTCTTCCCAGATAAGATTTCTCGGCGAAAGGACAGCTCGAGTTCTCTTGTTGCCCATCACCATGATAAAAAGAAATGATCTATTCTCGTCTTTACCTCATTCTTAGCTACAAAATACAAAAGAGGTAGACTCCACTTTCACTTGATTTTCTTTATTTTAAATGTCTTTCCTTTTGTCCTCTTTCACTTTCCTTCTTCAGCTTGTTTTCCATTGATTATTCTGTTAATACCGGTCTGTTAGACTCGGAGGATCCATTAATTACGAACAAGAAGAGTAAAAGATACAGCATCAACAAAAAGTTATTTTACAATTCAATATGCTTGTACAATTTAACGTGGTCTGTTTTGGGGCAAAAATTCAATCATTACCTCTATTTTTGTTCATAATTCGGTCATTTTGTCTTTGTGTAATATCAAAGCCTGGATATCCAATTACTGCATGAATAACTACTGTATCAAATGCATGGGATACTACGTTTCGATGCATTACAGCAAAATATATCCACCCTCTAGCGGTGTCTAGAAAACTCAGGAAATAACGAATTCAAAACCATGGTTTGCAGAATCCCGAGAAATTAACTCAGGTTTCTGTGGAATCATGTCGCAAAATGAATCAATTGTATTTATGCTTAACTACATCATGTAAAGACATACGCCAGCTGTATATTGAAATGAACAGACAGAAACCGTGTCAGAAAGTGTGACGACTAAAGACAAAGCTTCTCATCGCATGCGAAATAAACTGTTATAGTTGACAAATAGACAGAATAAAATGAAAATTGGTGGAAAGCGATTTCGATTTCATATTCATATATTCATGCTTTATTCTCGTCAGTTTGACTTCGCTGTTTATCTGTCTATACTTGTATCGAATGAGGCACAGACAAACAGCGGTTGTGGTCTGGGCGCAGCGACGCCGGTCAACATGTATACAATGATATTCATATCATCTATACTATAGTCAATATTTTAAAGGAAAATTATTACTTTTGCAAATCATGAAATAACCATAGGTTTCGCTTCGCGTATTAATTTTTCTTTTTGTTTGTATTTATTACGAATCGTGTCTCGTTCTGATTGTGCACAGCAAGTTACGTTGACTGTGTTAAATTAGGCTTATAATGCGTCAGAAAATCAAAAAGACGATTCACAACACCAAAGGTAAAGTTATCACAATTCCAACAATACCTTTGATCACTAAAATCCCCAAACAAAGATATTTTCACACCGCCGAAATAAATCAATTATACCTGTTGCTTACCCGTTTAACTCGACAACAAACAAGTTAGCCGAGACCACATTTTCCCTCTTCATATGGCATTTCAAACCTGTTTGTTTCAAACCAGAAAAGCAGAACCTCACAAATTGATCGAATTTGATATGCCCTGAACCCCCCCCCCCCCCAACGCTATGAACACGAGGCATAAATGGATCGTAATGTTTCGTGGCGGCTACATTTCTAATTAAGTCGGTGACTTAGCTGACAGAGCCGTTGAACCTCCCGTTACACAAATGAGTACACGGTCCCGTTAATCAATGACCCTTTTCACATATAGAAAATAGCCAATTCATTTCTTGATTATTTATTTGAGACACCCTTTTGCTTTAAACAATCTACAAATTAAAAACAAAATTATCGGATTTTAAAATTCTATTTTGGTGCTCATATCCACCCGCAAGGTGTTCGTTTCATGGCGCTCCAAGATTACAATTAGATTTTTTTACAAGTAAAAATGTACATGTTCTCGTTTGCTATAATTATTTATAACAAGGCATCTCTTTAGTCCTTGTCAATAAACTACTAATGAAGACCGTTGGACGAAAGAAAGCAGACATTTTTAAGACAAAGAGGAGACAAATTGCTATTATCCAAATCCAGCCTCTCCCCGATGTCCCCACTATAATAAAGCACAAAACATAGACATGTTTGACCAATACATCAGATCAGACACATAACTGCCATCCACTCCCACAAGATGTTGGTATTAACTTTGGAATATGAAACAGGTGGTGAGGGAGGATCACTTTCGCTGGCATTTTAAGTGACTTCAATCCAATTTCCTCCTCTTTGTGCCATCTAATCGATGGATAGAAGTTAACAATGAGATGAGGCGTGTGAATGATCCCGACTTTCACTGCATGAAGAATGGATAGTCGGCAGAGGAGATGAGAAAGGAAAAGTTAGGCGTGAAATGTAATGACGACATCACTATTGATGAAGATGTAGATTTTGAGAAGAAAATCATCGACGCGAGATGTTTTTATTTCTATGTATGTTATAAAAGATCATTAGTACTCGATGTAAGTTTGGTCCTCATCAGGCAAAATGAATATATAAGCTGGTAAATGATAGTGATTTGATAAATGTCAAAATACCTTGTTTGCTGTTGTGATTATTTATCGATATTAACATAGTAGGCTTACCTGCTTTGTCATGGAGTCGATAAGTCGCACATAGAGATCCTGCTCCGTTCGCACTCCTGTAGGTAAAGGATTTAAAGAAAAATAGAGAGAAATTTGGATGATAAACAGGGAATGTGACGACAAGAATGTGTTACGAACTTACGATAAACACATTTAGATACATAAATATACCATTCATATATTAATATTAGATAGATTAAGATATATAATAGTAATAATGAAACTAACTAAAGGTTGTGTTTTTTAAATTAGGTATGCAGGATGGTGCCTAGAGTAAAGAGCGGTTTCATTTGCACACTTAATAGTTCCTAAGCCTTTGTGTTTGGTGTATTACATTAGTAGGGGCAAAATCGTGATGATGATAAAACGTTTTCAAAGTTTATTTTTTTACTATGAATATATATATTTTTAAGTAGCACTGGTGATAAGCCCCATTGCCACTCCATTCATGAATAATGCTCATAAAATCTTACAACTGCCAGCAGATTCGAGTCATTTTCTTCTATATACATGTATATTCTTTTCTCATTTGTTTACATTCAAACATGAACACGTCAGCTCACAAATTCCCTCTTTATTATGTTCCTTAAATATGTCTTCATTAAAATAAATCTACTTGTCATAAACTCATTTTGTTGTGCATCAGAAAGCCACGGGGTAAACGACTTTAAAGGTCTTATAAGTGTGGGCGGGATGGTGTGAATGTGTACGTACGTGTCTTTATCCCTTAACTTCTTTATCTTTCTTTCTCTTTTTAAGAAGAAGATATGAAGCGTGCATAAAGCCAACAGAAGCTAGCCCATAGAAGACAGTCGAAGCGCAGTGAGTTGAATTATTTGCAACCGTACCTAGGGGACCTTCTAATGAAGTTCCGCAAAGGGGTTATGCGCTGCTGCCGAACAACTAAAAAAGAAAAGAAGAGCTAAGACAGCGAGCGGGTGAGACGAGGTGGTGGATTTCCTTTTTAAATTATAAATGTTTCTTCGCGTACACTTTGATTCGAAGTGATGGTGAATTTCACCTAATTCCAGTGATAGTATAGTGTTTTGAATTGGTTTATAATATCATTTGACATAACTCGCTTCATTTAAATATAAAGAAAGAAAAGTGGGAAAGCTAGCTTCCTATATTTTGGGTGGGTTTAATTACATTTACAATACAAACTATTTTCTAAAATCAATTATTGAAAAAGGCATTCTCAACCATTTTTCTAATTACACATTTCATTTAGTTTCAATTTCTTACTTTATTTTTAACTCTGTAAAAAGATTCTAAATTCATTTTTTTTTCTCACTTTGTCATCTTAATATTGTTGATGTAAATTTGTTATGTTGTGGTATGAATATTATTATTAGTTTAAATGTTCTTTACACTGATAAATCTGTGATGGTAATTATCATCTTAAATATTATTGACGGACACATTCTATCAAAAATTGCGACACCATGTGCACGATCGCCTTCGTGATCTTCCACGTTATCGTCGTCTGCACCTTCGGCAATTTTTAGCATCGATTTTCGCCGTTCAAACCACCGTGCATGCGTGCTGGTATAGGAAGTTCGGCATGATGGCTCTTTGACGCGTGACATAGAGAAGCCTTATTCTTCTTCGATTTTCCTTCTTCCTCTCCTATCACCTTCTAATCCTGTTTAAGGTAGATTGCCTGTACCAAGCCTCTTGTTCCTATCATTGTTTGTTCTATTGATTTGACAAAGCGATTGATAATCTTATTAGGTCATCACAAACCGTCTCGCTTGCCAAGTTTAGACAGCGATTATTCAAACCGCTCTTCTTCTTTTCTATTTTGTCATGTGCAGGTCACGGTGTGATTCAATGAAGTGTTTGTATCATTCAAAGCTAACTAAAAGAGACTATTCTTATTCCCAAATAATTTATATTTTACTCTCTCTGTCTATTTCGTTTTTTTGCAATATGACCATGACTCGATTATCAATTTTGTTCTAAATGTATCACATTTTTTATGTGTGCGTGTGGAAAGATAGTAATCTGTACTATAACCAACTCTAATTGTCTTTTCCCCCTTTTTCGCAAAAAGAAACAACCAAACACTGTCCCTTAATCGTACGTTCGCTCTAATAATTTCGTTTATCGAACAAAAAACAACAATGAGCCAATTTACATGTAGTAAAAGGGAATCCTAAATGATGCAATACTATTTTCATATCTGAACTCGGTTAAGAAAGTTCAAAATTACTCTGTGTTTAATTCAGTTTCACCATGCTCATGTGCAATCTCCTTGGTGTCAAATATCATTTTGCTGCGAAAGTTTGCACTTGAAATTGATGGAAAGCTTGTCCTATCATATACCTACACCGACCAATCATAAACCAGTACGACAATATATATCAGAAAACACTATTTCTTGTGTTCATTCAGGCATCTGTGTTGAAATTGGGGCATGTGTAAGCTCGGACAACTCCAAATCATATGAATGAGACTATGCAGCTTACAAATGAGTATATTCGTCTGTACTCAGATTTCTTTACAATTATCTAAAACTGATTTCTCAATTCTCCCCCTCTCTTTCTTGCTCATGAGTATAGGTCTTCAACAATCAACAATGTCTCCGAGTTTTCTCGGCTAAACCAATAGAAGTTGGGGAAAGAGAGCAAAATTATGAATAACTCGTTTACTTTCTGTCGAATTGAGTACGCTGAGTGCTTTGCACTGCGAGCGGTTATGTCAACTGAAAAAGGCGTTTGAACTACGCTAAAGCGTGTAAAGATCCGTGTTTTCAATTGTCGGCAACGAGCCGGTGCCTTCAAAGAGCGGTCTGCACAAAGACTTGAATTTTTTTTTCTTCTCTTAAATGTATGTATAAGTGCCAGATGATATACCCAACTTCAACCCCTTAACTTTTAAAGTAATCAGAAAGTTTGTCTTGATTAACTGTTATCACGCCAAACATTTTTTATTAAATAGGAGAAGAGTGTGTCTTTATCTACACCAGATAAATAAAACCCACGCGTCTGAAATCTGTAAACGTATTGGATTGCCTGAAATCTTTGTAATATGCAATATATTGAGATGAAATAACAGATTTCATTTCAAGTATTCCATGATAAAGATAGTGTGAAAAGTTAAACTTAAGCTGTATTCAGTCTCATGTATACTGTTTTGTTTTCTTATAAAACATGTTTTTGTTACTCTTCTCGTACTTTTAATGTAAGAAAAACAGACAGATATCAGAGAAGAAAAAATCACGTTAGAGAGCAGGTTTACTGATTAAAAATCGCTTAATATGAAATTTTAATTGCAGAGCAACACGAGTAGCAAATTTGTCAAACTTGCATTATATCACATTATGGCGCCACCGGTACCGTTATATACACCACCATACACGTAACTAGTCTGCTGTGTGGTATACTTTCATTTAGAGTCTTTATAAGGTCAACGTTTCTTTGATTAACGATTTATCTTTAATGTCCACGAAAAAGCATGCAAAACTATATGGAAGAATAGCAATGGAACCTAGAACCCACAGCTACTAAGCTTCGCCACAAGCACCAAAATGACACACGCCACTATGGTGGTTCGGTTTGACTTCCACTAAACGCAATCGTTGTTGGGCCTTGGCGAGGTCCCCATTGATTGACATTCTATCTATAACCTCTATCAAAATAGTAAAAACAATTGTCTTGACAAATAGTATTTGAACCTAAAAACCTACAACTATACAAAACAGCGTCACACAAAAATAACATACCAAGCAAACACTGGTGGCTAGCTCGATAAATTTGTGTTGGTCTTTTGAGCCCTGGCAAGGTCCTCATTTCATTAAGTATTGATTAACGTTCTATCTTTACTCTCTAATGAATTAGCTTACTACTACTGTCTGGACAACTGATAATCTCATGAATTAACGGTTGTGGTTTGGGGCCTGTCCAAACATGCATGTCACCAAATGCACGACACATTCAGTGTTCAAGCATTCACACAGTCATCATTTAAGAAGCACTTGATTCGTTTATGTAGAGGTATGTATAACCAAAATTAAGAACACAGAAGTGTTTTTGGTGGGGGTAGGGATTTGTTGAGTATTCTATGCTACATTCGTCTAAAAAAATATAAAACAAAAATCTGAAAAAGGAAAATAATTCTCCGCTAAAGGTATATAGCCTACATTTATTTTGGCATATATGGAAATATGTCTTTATCTAACTAAGATGATAAAAATCCAACTTATAGTATATGTACTTTCATTATATTTCAATATGTCGAAAATACAGAATCGATTTTCAATCGGAGTATCCAACAACCTAAGTAAATGTAGCCATTCTGATTATAAGCCTATATCTTGCCATAACTTATGCTTCGCATATAATTTGAAAAAAATATATATTTCAATAAAAGTCGAATGCCTTCAAAATAAAGATTTTAATTATCCGTTGCCCTCTTTTCTACCGATTAGACTTGCATAACATTTCAATTAGACCTACCAATACTTATTGTGAATGTCATTTTGAAGGATTAACAAACAGAATGTATAGTAAAATAACGAGCTATTGATTACTATCTTAAATAATAACATTGACAATGAATTCTCATAATTATCAGCACACCAGAAGGCAAAAAAAAAAAAAATCTCTGCCCAAATCATTCCAAAACTCTATTCTAAAGTATAAAAAAAGGGAAAATATGAGGGAAATAATATCACAGGGTAGCAGCCTGCAGAATAAAATTGATGTCTAAAAAAGCAGGGGCATTGGCTTTCTTCATTTCCTCGGCGTGTAGATGGAGAGCGGCAATGTACGCACGTCCACTGGTATTGAATACCCATCTACGGCCTACGATGTATTCTAATCTCATTTTGAAAGCTCGCTCCTTGGTAGATCCTTTCTCTTCCAAATTGAATCATAAGCCGTTGCAAGCTGCCCGAGGTTTATTGGATTGCCAGAACGACCTTAAAATCGTCCTAACCAACCTCTCTTTTCTCCCTTTTTTCATCCTCTTTCTCCTTCATCTTCTTCAGCGAAGTCTTATTTTTTGAGTCGCTGCTCGATCTATTTTTCTTTATCGCGCGCATTTTGCTCTTGAGTGCGCCAAACGAAGGGTTTAATCGGGAGTCTTAAACCTTAATCGGAGCAAAGGAGTTGAGTGAATCTCTCTTTAGACGAGAAAGAGAGAGAACGACAGAGAGAGGGAGATGGGGTGTGTGGTGTAGCGTTCAGAAATCAGCGTTGTTATAATCGTATATAATAAGTGACAGAACGCACTTTCAAGTTCAAACGACGTAGGTTAATTCATGCATAGTGCTTTGTTATACACTGCAAGTAATTTTCCATATAGCCATTTACGTGTTTGCTTATGATTACCTGCTGCTAGAGTTGACCATAAGTGATTAGACCCTCTTTTTTCTTCTTCTTTTTTTTGTTTTCTTATTTCTTTCTTTCTTTTCCCAACAAAAGGTGAAATGATTGGCATTTTCTTTGAATTGCATTGTAGCTTCGAGATAACTATTTATATGTCTCATAGAAGAAAAGGCATTTAATTTGATTATCCATTGTTGAGATGTACACGCTTTTAAATGCATTACATTTGTTTTACACCAGGTTGATAATAATCTTGTTTACCGAGAGAAGCCTCATCAGCATACTTGCTGTTCTTCCTGAGGGCCCTGTGATTATTATAACCCCAGCAAATGCCAGGTACCAATTTACGCCTGGGTGGAGAGTTGCGAATGTAGAATGATGTTTTGGCTAAAAACGTTAGCGTAGGGATTTTATTCAAACCCGCCATCCTTGAATAAGGGTGGTGAGAATGGTGGTGATCACATAAATTGTATATTTTGTAATCCTTTTCTGCTTACAGATCTCAACCACATTATTTTAGCAACAAATAAGAAAGGAAGAGACCTCTTGTACCAGCGTAAAGCTTTTATAAATTGCCCTCTTTTAATATACAATATTCACAGGTGGTATTTGATGACAATTGTGTTGATTGAATGACTTACCATTGTGAAATAACATTTGTATACGGTAGTGAATGCCATTGTTTGTCTTCGATGCGTCTGGCTCCTGTGTAGATGAAACAAATATGTAAACAAAGAAGTTAACAAATTAAATGAGTCATTAATACGTTAAGAATGCTATAATACATACAAAATTGAATTAATACGTTTCCGAATAACAATAGTGAAGAAATTAAAAACATTAAACTTAATGCTAATTATTAAAATACAAAATAGTTCGATTTAAATCAACAAATAATAATAATAATAATAATAATAGTAATGCATTTGTATAGCGCATTTTCCATAAAGTTCATGTTCAAATGCGCTTAACTCCTGGCGTTCCCGATTATTACCCTGGCTTTAGCACGGCTGCCATACGGCGCTCTAGCATTTCAAGGAATAAATTCCTACCAGGTACCCATTTACTTCACCTGGGTGGAGTCTGGCAAATGTAGATCAATGTCTTGCCAAAGGACATTAGTGCGGCGGCGGGACTCGAACCGCGGACCTTGTGATCGACAGTCTGGCGACGTATCCACTCGACCACAACACCTCTACAAAATCAGTATACACTTTTTGATAGACACACAGTAATCATTAGTAAATTAACACATAATCCTTCTTATTTAGCATAACAATTTATACCGTTTACAGAAGTATTATATACATTATAATTATATATCTTAAAACTATATGTAAATGATTAAGAAGGAAACATACAGCAATTGTTCAGTGCTGTATCAAACACACTGACTAAAAAGTCACTTTTCATCAATCATAATTTGTTTAATTGGCATTTCCTTTTGTGTCATTCCAAGATATTAGACATTTCTCTCTTCTCCCTTTTCCTTGATTTTATCAACTGCGTCTACCTTTTTTTTTCTTTTTTTTTTTCTTCTTTTTATTTTTTATTTTCCCCATCCTCCGTTTTTTTCTTCTCCCTGTCACCTCTTACAGGGCTCACATTGCAAATTATTTCCATCCGAGACGAGAAAATGTGAGTGAGACTGCAAACATAAAGTGGGCGGGAAAATTTTATCGATATTTTAGAGGCTTGTGTACCATCAGCTGTGTCGTAACCCAGAAGCCTTCCGGCCCATATTACACGCTCCCTATATATCAGAGAAAATATTGTTCGAGAATGCGTGGTTAATTCCGCCGCTCGCCGCATGCCCGCACGCCAGCGGAGCGCGGAAGATCGAACGCCCCGACGCTTCGGCGGTGAAGTTTATAGAGTAAGACATGTCTGCGTTGCACTGCCTACGGGCATGTACACCGGCTACATTACATCACAGCAATCGCTTCGGGCGTTCCTTCCTGCAAAATTTCTCCCCTCTCCCTCTCCCTCTCTCTCCCTGTCTATCATACATTCCACTATCTGTCTACTTTTGCCGCCAATACTATTCAAATGCATCCCCTTTGCCCTCTCTTCTTCATGTTAATATAAGAAATGCAGGCAGACGATTATAGCTGCAGGGATTGGGAAAAAGCGCCAAAATGAAAAAGCATCTGCCTGTCGTGTGGACAGCCGTGTGTAAAAGACGTATGACATGGTGTCATGGACGGAAATGGTAGTTGTGACGACGCTTGTCGATAGTCATTAGTCTTCTTGTCTATTTTAGTGGGATGATGTAAATGATTTGATACTCAATATTGTAGCCAAAACTAAATATTGAGACAAATAATTTACTTTCATGAGTTTGATCACAATTCAAACAGATATTGTAGGCATATAATCGGAATTTAGTATTGTGTGAGTTTTTATCTTAATTTCGATAAGAAAATGTTTCAAATAATTAATTCATAAAGGCATTCATTGATTTAGTGTGATTTCAGATATTCCATGTACTTACAGGTTAACAAGGGGATAATTATATTCAGTTAATAATGTTCCATCAATGATAACACAAAAAGTTATAAAAAAAAAAATATCAGAAATGTAATACCGATAAAATTGATTTTCACTATAGGTGTCTTATTTAGTCTTGACGACGCCACGTTATTTAGTTCGCCTGACCTATCTCTTACATACAGAAATGGAAAAGACTTATCTCATATTTTTTTTTATAATTTGGTTCCTGTACTATATAGGCCGCATACAATTCATACTATACACTTAATACCACAGACCATGACATTGATGAAACTCATTATAAAAAATGCAGACGTAGGCCTAATTGTTTACATCTGGCATGGTAAACAATATCAAAACAATTGAATGTCTAAGACATGCTCTTTCTTGGAATAAAAGGAAGAGGCGTCCGCTCCAAACCTTAATGGAAACTACTCTCCGGCACCTACCCTCTCTCTCTCTCCCCCCTCTCTCTCTCTCTCTCTCTCTCTCTCTTCCTCACTCTCAAGAAACCAGTGGCTCTTATTGGTGTGACATAAAAAGAGGATAAAACTCCATCTCAATAGAGGGGATGTAAGAATACTTGAATATCGGTGGCTAATTCCTCGGTTTTCCGATCATTATTCGACTAGCTTGAAGACTAGATTTGTATCGTCATTGTTCAATCCTGACTGCATAATATCTCCCCGTGCCTGAGATAAGCTCTCAACACAACGCCATCTTTGACAGCTACTTTCAATATGAGAGAAATGGCGTTTTATGAAAATAAACTGAATTGTTTGACAACCTATGCTACAGCGTTTATTCAAATTCCATTACCTAATTTTAGCATTAATTGTAGGCCTAAACATTCTTCTATTTCGCTTTCATACAACTTTAATATTATAGTATATTTTTGCCATTCATCATATATATAAATATTCTAGGTTTTTTTTTTTTCTTCTTCTTCTCTGAACTAGATTATTACTGCTCAATAATACAGTATTCTAAATATATCACCTAGATATAATATATACATGTAACTTTAACAACAAAAAGGTGTTTCCCTAAAGCGATGTTATAGAAATTAGAATGAATTATTAGCAGCGTCGCTTTGCTTGATCCATGGACCCTACCACAAATCGGTACAATTTAAACCAAACTAAGATCGATGGCGATCAATAAAAGATAAACACTTCCAGAGAATATGAATGAATATACAAATAACAGTACACCGCATATCAATTTACTCTTATTTTAGTAGACACCTATATCACTAGCATGAACAAATTTAAGTATTTCCAGTATTTTCACACTATAATCTTTACGTCTATCATTGTTTATATTCAACAAAACAATCATTTTAATAAAAAATGAATAGAGTAAATAAATTTGAAACTTGCAGTAAAACTAGCGATAATTAAGAATCGTATTTTTAGGGACTACCTTTTTTAAAACTTAAGTTTAACATTCGACAATTCACATTTCATTAATGCTACATTCCTATACTAACATGGACACAGGAATACAGAAAGGGGCTTCATGGTTTTCATTCATCGTGTTTAGATAGTTACATATTATAATCACAAATTGCATTCATACGCCTACGCTTCCACACCTCTCCTCCATACACCCGTAAAATATTATCATCGCTGCTTTCGTATAATATTCCGAGTACTGATTTATCTCGTAGAACTCTGCGCATATTACCGGCATAATCATGTAAATGATATGTGATTAGAGTTGATTTCAATCACAAACCCGCAAGGGGAGTTCCAGTTTTTCATTCAATTAGCCATCGGGGTTAGATGCTGATTCTTAACCAGATAGGAAACGCTATTTTCAGCCCCCCCCCCCCCACCCCCTCCTCATACACACACATCACGCGCACGCACAATTCACATACGAACACCCTCCCCACACGCCTACATTACACAGCTTTAATGCTTCTACCTCTCACAATCTCTCTCTCTTTTTCTCTCTTTCTCTTTCTAATTACAACTTACTTGTCGTCAGCCCCTAAAAATGTATAAGTTTGATAGAGAATAAAAACATATTTTACGAGTGAATATCTCTTTCTCAAAGTTCGATATACAGCTGATTTTAGGTATTAGGTATTAGTCAATGTACAATAAACCTTTTGAATAATCTTATTTGCGGCATTCGAGATGAGTGAAATACTGGAATAGTTATGTTTGGCTAATTCAGACAATTAAATACACCTATATTTAAACTATAAGTTGAAGTCAATCGAATTCACAAATACTTTTATTTCCTTTTTCTTTGCATAACAAAATTAAACACAAAGGCGAGAAAGATACATGTTCCAATGAACACAAATAAATTTACTATCAACTATGTTATATCGATCTACTTACTGACGATCTAAATTCTTTATTTGGTTCTGTTTCAGGTTAGATAACATACATCTTTTCAATACTAAAACCCTACTTCATTCACTCTCAACCTTCTGTTCCTTTCGTAAAAGATGGCTATTTTCTTATTTTCATTTGCATTCAAATTCAAATCAGAAGCATTCTTCGAGGCCCTGTCTGGCGACGTAGGAGGTCAAAAGGGGAAGGAGTGTGCTGCTCGACTCGGATCAAATACAGACATTGATCTACCCCCCCCCCCCTCCTCCTCCTCCCAAACGCTGCCATTCGGCAGAAGAAAAACATCTCATGAAATAAAGTACTTCACATTCACGACACTATTATTTTTATCGATAACAAATCTTGTTATTTCATAAACAACTTAAGTTTAGTGTTTCCATTTTATTATAAATTATCAACTATATCTATTTGCATTAGATGAATTTTTTATGCATTCGAATCCCTTGATTTTGAAAGATTCTAAATTGCCACTAATTGTAATCATGAAAAAACATCATAATTTTCTTCTGAATTATATTAAAGATATTTGGTTATAGTTTCAGTAAAATAAAATATGATTTCGATGCTATTTTTATGTTTGCCTTTATAACTTTTTAAAAAGTTTAAGCCTGATATAATTATTTCAACTACTGAAATATTACAGAAAATAAAATGAATGTGAAAATGTGAGATCATAATACATTTTACTCTTCTTGATGAGATAAACTGAATTTTAACATTGCTGGATAGTCAACATTGTGATGATAACCCCTAATTACTATTTTAATATCAGGCCTATATATTTATATATATATATAAAGCAACACGAAAGAATATTAATCCACGATAAACAATGTGTGAAATGATTTTAAAACAAACAAATGACATGATATGCTCTTTCCAAGACATGTTGGTTTTAAAAATCATGTGACGAAAATGAGCCAACTGTTATTAAAATGGAAGATTAATATTGTTTACTTATAATATTCACAAGTTCCTTCTCGGCATTCTCGGCACTGCATGCAAAGCATACACGATCGTCGTTTGCATAGGACCTACTCACACGATTGAACAAGCGTTAAGTCTGAAATAAATTAATTCTGTCATATTCCCGTTAGCCCGCCACTCATTAAGTACCCTGTCAGAAAATGGCGATTATCATGTGTAATTCGCTGCTCATCACTCAAATGGATTTAAAGGGTTGATGAGATGGCAAATAAAGAGCGCGGGTAGCAGCGGTGAGAAGATAATATTTGGCGAGACGACAAAAGAAATTTAAGTACGGGTAAATATCATAACTCACAACGAAAGTTACGATGACTAACACAGCAACATAAATATTGAATTTGGAAATTGATTCATTGTGAAGATGTCTATAACACAGGTTATTGTAAATTATTAAATATTTTTATCTTATCACATGAGATGCGAATAATTTGGGATACTTAATGGTTAGGAACTTGAGAGATGTTTAAAATCAATAAATACAAAGCCATGGAAAGTCCAGTGATGACTGGGTTGTTTGAGACATACAATTACGATTATTTATTTGGTTTGTTCCTGCATGGTAATAACTATAGTAATGCTGATTTGAAGAAAAAACCCACACGTAGTGACAAGATGATTCCTAAATTAGAATAAATAGCTAGGTCATACCAATCATGATCTGATTTCCTGATCTGAAGATTTGGAAGGCACATGAGATTCGCCCAAATCTCCACATCAAGTTTTTAACTTTGTGCAACTTTTACAATCATTAACCATTTTGAAGCCATGGATATAATTAACACATCAGTTAAACAGATCGCCCCCAATTTCATAATTTTGTTTAGCATGTCATATCTGCAATGTCTGGTGTTCTCAAAAAAAAAAGGTCACAATCTGTAATTTTGTCGGGTTTTTGCCTAACTATTAATGAGAACCGAGTACCAATGCTTTATTTATGTAAACCTAGATTCTGAAATCATGCTAGATAACGGGTCAACCTAGTATGAAAGGCAACTGCGACAATACATGTAACAAACAGGAATACAATACCACTTTCTCTCTTGTATTCTACTTGTTTAAATTGTTACTTCAAGCCGGATTGAATAGACAATATTATAAGGAAAGGAGAGGATAACTTATGTCATTATACTTAGGGCTGTTGAGTAAATAATACCAGAACGGAAGCAAGATGCACACAAGATCCTTCAACCAGACTCATCAATATAACTCAACTTTTGAACTCAAATTGGCAATCTCCAGTCAGTCGCCCTTTTCACTTGTGGCGCTTTTTTTAATAGAAACCAAAAGTGATCCAGAAATTAATTTGGTGCCTATAATGAGGCATTAAATATGTCCAAGGTTGCTTTGAACAATTGGAGGAGTGGAAGAAAGAGTACGTATACCCCTAGTCAGGTACCACTGATGAAACATTAACTCCATACTATCAGCCATTAGCACGTAAACGAGCTAGGTGATTTATAGCTTAATTTCAACTTAACAGCGATATACATGAATGCTTCATGAACACGAATACAAGAAAGCTCTGAATAGGACCGTTTTTTTTTTCGTTTCGAAAACCTAACTTCTGGACGGGGGTTGAGTTTCCTACTTTTCTGCATGGTTGTTGATTGCGGTCTGTTACCCTGTTATTTATTAGTTTGTTTGTTTATTTGTGATGTACGGGATCTATTTTATCACAATGGGCATTTACATGAATTATGTTCAATTGTAAAACAAATGTTATTGACTTGAGCCCAGTTCCTGTTTATATTCCAATAAATCAATTTTCGTTTATAATGCTCTTTTAGGAAGAGTAAAAGGGAAATTTTGGCTCGGAAATTATATTTTTCAATTAACGTTGAATAAAAAATAAAAAAATATACAAACGACTAATGTTTGCTAAAATTCACTCATTCTTTAAATGTTATAATGCTTTGTGATTCATTTATAAGTTCATTCAGGGATATGTGAGTTTCATAATCATAACATTATATTTATTCCTTCTTCTCATGCTCTTCTAAACTAACGAGCCCTTTGACCCTTTCACTGTTTATGTTGGCCCAAGACCCTATGGGTTACGCATGACGTTAAATAATGTATATATATATATATCTTAAACTAATAAAACCGCACATTGATTGCTATACTACAGTTCGCGATCAATAGACATAATCTAACTCACTTTACGCTTGATCAATAAACAGAGAATCTATATCAGGGTATGAACTTATGAAGGATCGGTTGATATTGTTGGCATTTGTTACCCTTTTGAGCAGCCGGTCATACTCTCGCTTATTATAATTTGTGAATGTATCTCGTTTATTTGTAACGATGCTATGACTCAATAGTTATCACAAAATCTAAATAGCTATTTAATGATGAACGCGGGGTTTTATTTTGTAAATGTATTACGAAAAAGTGAATAAATCAACTGTATTCTATTGTTTGCGAAAAAGAGAGATCATCTTATCCTAATAGAAATACATGTCGAACGGTATTTACATTAACTTTGATTCAATATCATTCGATTATTGATATAAACCAAATTGATGCATTTCTTCTTCGTGTTCATTTACAAAATATGTTTACTAACCATTTATGTAATATCTCAAGTGTAAAATACTGCATCATATCAAAATTAGATTAAAGCTCAATGAAAATCATCATTTAAAAAAAATGATACGATAGATGTTTCAATAAATGTCTGAATTTCAGCTGCCTTTGGAGAGTCTCATTACTAAAATTAGAATATTAGAACAATGCTCAATATAAAAATATGATATATGATAAAGTATTTCCTGAGCTTACCCTGTCTTTTTCGATTAAGTCGACGAAGGATGTCCTCTCGACTTCGATGGGTTGTCCAGCTCGGTCGTAGAGCGCGATCACGAAATGGAAGAAGTTACTCTTTCGTAAATTACTCGGGGGTTGCTTTTCGAAGTGTGCTCGGGCCATCCCACACGAACTAAAAAGAAAAGGATATAATAGAAATTTAAAATACCAATGGTGGATAATTTGCTTACTAATACTTCGTTTAAACGCTTTCATTCTATCAATTTCACTGAAAAATCACTCATGAAATTTTTTATTTTACCACGTAATTCAATAAAGATTATAGGCTAACGACGAATAACAATAATCAACTGAACATTATAACTTCAAGCTACATCATCCCACAATACATTTTTGTTGAACTTGACACAGAGTAACAAATAATATGATTATGAAAACAGAAAAGTATCGGTGTAACAATTTAAATAAGTATTTGGCAAAATTATCAATGCATTTGTTTTGATATAAGTTTCGATGGAATTGAATAATTTCGATTCGATTCTATTTAAATAAAACTTACAAACAAGAAGGCTAAATGTTTTTAAACAAACACATTATTAGTATCAAAATTAATATCAAAATAAAAAATAAAATTGTTCATGATCATCGTGAACATTATAAAAATTAATTTAATACTATCGTATTCCTTATGATTATTTCCTGTATCAAAAGAGATCAATCAAATTTTTCAAGAAACTGTTTATTCCTGAAAATTTTACAGAATATTTTTAATGGTTAGCTGTTTGCAATAATTGGACCAAGAGATAGGCCACATAAGAACAATTACTGATAGACCTACTTCATAACAACAAGCATCCCCAAAAGAACTAGGCGAGTCGGGAACTGTTTCCCTACATCTCCCTCGTCGGCTTATCATGAATATTCATTAAAATTTACTTGTATTAATTTTGTAAAAGCGACAAATTTATACGAATCAATTAACTTCAAACGATAAAAACATATTATTGTATGGTTAATATCTCGACATCCAAGTATGATCACTTCTGATTATTGGTGGAATGCTTCCATTCTTATCAGGCTCAAGCAAGAGAAGAACAACAATTTGCTTCAGGTCTACTGAAGATACCTTACCTGTTCGTTGGTATAGTGTTACCAATTCTTATCGTTGAGATGGGAGGGTTATATAGACACGATAAAGATTCCCGAGTTTTGTTAGGAGGAGATACTTCACATTTTCATTTTAGGTAATATGTCTCACTCTGACCACATAGTCTAGTCATGATAGATCAGTCATGAATATGTTTAGAATGATAAGAGAAACTGTAACCATTAGCACCTATTTATCTGATATACTCTTCCTATTCACTTCAACTTCTGGGAATATGAAATTGAGAGGAAATTAAATAAATCAATTTATTGACTATAACCGGTGCTTTTCTTTTCCTTCATTCCAACACAAAAACTCTGTTGTAACATGATGTGTCATTATTTTGAATTTTGCGGGTTCAATTAGAATAATGAAGAACAAATGAAATCAAAATAAGACAAATATTTTTAGTTCACTTTATTATCAACATTTACAACAAGTTAACATTGAAGGGTTGAAAACACTGCTGATCAACTACTGCGTATAACTGCGTTAGAATAAATCAACTTAATTATTATCTCATATTAGCTTACTAAAATCTGAGTTATATAAGTATATATATAAGAATATGTATAAGTATATATCCTATTGTAAGAAATTTAAATCTCAATATACTTTTAGAGAAATATTATGATATCTAATAATAATTAACCCTTACTTCATGAAATAAGTCTATTCTAAACCCCAAAGGTTGGTTATTAGATACGGTTGATTGGTAATTTGGTTTCTACGGTCAGTAATTGCTTTGTAGAGTGCATGAATGACTATAGACCCCAAAACAACCCATAATTATGTAGGCCATAATTCTTGTTTTATTAATTATGAATGGTTTTCCTCCTTTCAAATTCAATTAGATATCCCATCAAAGGAATTTCGTGAAAAGTAAAGGCTCATATCACAAAGTATCACAAAACTTATTATTGTGACTAAAAGAACAATGTATGTAGGCCTAGTACCTATTTTCAAACTGCAGCCATTGTTGTTATTCAACGGCTTCATGATCGAGTTCTAGCCCGACGGTGGACCGGTGACGAACTCAGAGCAATGGGGCTCGGTCTCTGTAATAGGAGGCGGGTACTATTACTATGGTTCGAGTCGAGAAGAACTTTGACTATGGTACGACTACACTACCTATATGTGATCAAGCCTGGTGAGCCATGTTTGAAAATGAAATTTTCGTATATTCTTCTTCTAACTGTTCCACTTTTATGAGGTATATTACTTTGCGTTCTTGTACTGGCCTGCGTTTACCACACTTTCACTATTGAAGTTTGGACTAACGTATTTCATGATCCTGTGAATGTGTTCTCGTAAGTTCCACACATCAGGCCTTTATACAAAGAGAGTCACGGAGAAATACGAAAGTGAAGAACTGACTAGACTTTGTGTACTGTTCTATAAAGACGAGGGGACAGACTTCGATTAACAGAAACACAACAAAGGGGTTCGAATCGTTAGAGCAAAATACTGAGTAAATTCTAGTTCAATTGTCAGGCCATTTGCTCTCTGCCAAAAGCGCAAATATCGGCAGTTTGAAGAGTGATGTGAAAAAGTAAACAGTATAAAAAGAAATCTGGGTTATGGACATATTTATAAGGCATTCTGATAACTGGTTTGTACTAAAACCACTAAATGTGCTCTATAAATCGACATAGTTTAGTGCATTTAGTGCATGTATATGCGGAGTATTAAACTTTAAACGAGGGAAAACTGTGGCAAAGCATAACAATTTTCTGAAGCAAAATTCTTATTAGAAAATGCATTGAAGAGATAATTTATGTAACTTACAAGAACGTGTATGTTTGTTGTTGTTGAATTTGTAATTGCGTTTCGTTTTAAAACGGATAATTACAGTAATAATTTATCCCATTTCTTCATGAGTTTTAAGTAATGTCATTACATGCAAATTCCTCCAAATGTACATGACAGCTCTTCAAAATATCTTTACGGAAGCCATGGCTTCTGTAACTTTTATGAATTATATGAATATTTTGCAACGTACGCTTCTATATATCTGGAACTTTTGAGAAACAAGGGATAACAAAATACTACAGGCATTATGACAGTTTTCATAGCATTTTAAGAGCTAATATTTTCATTAAATGTGAAATATGAAATCAAATCAATGACATCGTCCTCGGCTGGAATATGGCTACAGCTATCATATGATATTTTATTTCAGTCATGGCCTTGCCTACAGCAGTCTGGCTTAGAAGTAATATGTCATAATTTTATCGCCTTTTTACCTCAAATTCAACTGATATTGGTGATAATCTCTCTCAGTAAGAGGGTATAGTGCGATTGCGACAGAAATGAGTCTGGATTTTTTTTCCTGCCCTTATTCGTCTTACTCTTATCACTTCGTTTCAACAAATCAAATATTTTCTTTCTTAAAATGCCACTTCATTCAACAATCTCAAAATATAATATATTAAATCATCCCATATACAAGTCGTGTAGTACTTATTTCAATGTAGCCCGTTTTCTGCGAAAAAAGTACATGTTGTTTGATTTATGTATAAACAGTTTTCTAGCGAATTGGCGATACTACTTACCAATCTGGATACTATATAGGAAACAGTATTACTATCAATGATCAATACCGGATGTTGATAGATATCAACTCGCGGCGTAAAATCTCCACAAATGCAAGAGCCGATGGCACTGAAAATAATGTCCAGATCACTGTCCCTTTTCAGAAAGGCCTACCATCACACAAGTCATGTAGCATTTTTGTTTTTTTGTTTGTTTGTAATATCTGTTGACACTATTCCAAGAGAGGAAGATAAGGATGGATACTCCCCAATATCACCTGTTTTTTTTTCTTGTGAGAAATGAGAAAAGGTTTGGTCACTATCAATCAATCCCTTGCCACATAAGATCAGCATCCGATTGCGCCCGATCACTTTCCACTTTTTCCTGACCGTCTGCGCTTTTTGAACTCTTCCTTTTCCCGCGTAAAACTTTTTTCTCTTTTATATCCAACACCGTCTTCATGTAGTCATATATACAGTCACGAGAATGATATTGGGTGTACTCCAGCGCTATTCAAATTGGAAGAAATCTAGCCTATGTGTGGCTGTCAACTGGGTATCGATGCTTTGATTAATATGGAACTCTTGACGTGGCTTTCTCTATTCTCATCTATCACGCGGGCTCTCTGCTATTCCATCTCGACAGCCCAAAGCGAACGATGCTACAGAAGTACTAGCACATAGGAATCTAGTACAACTTACACACTGCATAATTATTGACTATCGCATCGTCCTATACGTAGGCAATACACTAGTGAGCAGAGAGTATATAGACGGCGATGACTTGCATAGCTTCTCTGTAAAAACATTAGACACCGAAGGAACACTGGACAGCAATTAGGGTTCGCTAATTTTAAAGAATTTCAAATGTTAATCCGCCTGCATTACTCACCCCCCCCCCCCCCGAACAACTGACCACGCAATATTAACGGTACGCTCAGCTCACATAACGGTAAAGCCCATCCACCTAACGGTAAAGCCCATCCACCTAACGGTAAAGCCCATCCACCTTGTAATTTCATTTTTCATTTCTTCTGGATCTGGGTTACTTTCGATATGAATATAAAAAGTTGTTTGTTTGTCGTTTTGGTTTGTTTTCTGCGATCCCCTGGTCGAAGTAGCTCCCCTGTCCCTCTTCGCTCTTTGTTTCGAACTCGTTAGGCAGTTGAGCTATAAATCTCTCCGCGCCAAACAGGTGGGTTTTTAATGTTACGAATGTGTTTGTCTCAACTCTTTGACAGACCATGTACAGTCCATCCGGAAATATAAGCGTTTTCAGCCTAAGAAATTTCACCAAAAAGTATAATATGGAGGGAGATGGATAAATAAAATAAATGGGGTGCTATCGCCTTGCCCTCGGTTTCTAAGAGGTTTAGCCTTGACTGGATAAAAATCAAATAAACGAAAATGCGTAGGCCCTCACCCTTTTTCCTTCCTTGTGTCAGGGCACATTAGCAATAGCCCTATTCATTATAAATTCGATTTTCGCCATTCATGGTTTTCTGTTTGTTCTACAACTTGAGTATAAGGCCCCTAGGTATGTACTGTGTTACGATTCCCTATAATTTCTTGAATTCTTTTATTTTTCTCATTGCCACTTATCGTCAGTCATAATGATTGTGAAAATTGGTGATATAAAAAAGAAGGAGAAAACAAATCAAGTTTAATTATACTTTCAAAGTGTCACATTTTGATGAGTTATATTTTTATCCCAGCATTTTCCAAGCCAGTAAAATAATTTCATACGGATTGCAACTGATAGGTGTTCTGAATATTCATTGAATGATCCTACTAACTGATACTATTCATTTGGGAATATTATGGTTTATTATATATTGGAAACAATCGTGCACCGTTGCATGCGTTTGGATTTATTCTTTTACAAGTCATTTACCTGCAAGCAAAAAATAACTCAGAATATTTTTCTTTGTGCTCCCTGCTAATTTGTTCATCTTTGATTTAGTGAGACATAAAACAGCGACCTATTGTTTTCGTCATTTTCTACTTTCCAAGATAATATCATTTAATATCAGGGCTATGATATGTTCAGCTCTCATAAAAACATGTGTAGGAAACATTTCTGTACATTTTTTAACTCATAAAGACAAAATAACTGTTTAAAAAAAGGGTCCAATTTACCACAAACCAAACAAAAGAGAAAGTTATCAGAGGTTCCATCAAAATAATGGTCTTGCATTGGAAGCAAACATGGTGTACGATGGGCATTGTGGTATTACGCTTTTAGTCAGTAAGGTTGGAGTAATCATTGTACGTAGTAGACTGGTAGAAAGTATAAGTAGTAGTATAGTATCAGGAGTAGTGGTAGGTGGGGATATGAATGGATGGGAAAGGTAAATATAATACTTGAGTTAAAACTTACAGCACTGATATTTTGAAAGTAACTTGGGCCTATAAATTTGTCATTGTGAAATAGGTCAGTGTTTTTATCGTGTGTTACACTTATGATAGTGGTTTCTATTAGATTATTGCAAGTAAATCAATAAAGGGGCTCTAAACATTGAAACAGATTTCAGAGTTCAGCATTCAAACAATCTATTACCTGATTACCCTATGTACGAGGACTGAATTTCTAACAGTTAGGCTATATTTTTGGAATATTAATTTTGTTGTATTCTGTCTATACAATAGATAGAAGGCCAACGATATTGTAATAATTGCAACAATGGTCATGTCATGGCTAAAGTTGAGTCAACTACAAAGTAACCATAAGGTATGAGTAAATAAAGAAAATAATTATGACTACGAGAACTAAATACTATTTACTGGTATATAATATAGTTCGGCTGAAATATCATTGGTGCAATTATATTAACATGATCACGATGACCCACGAATAGTATAACCCAGTGGTTTTCATGATGCCTCAGTCAGGGTTGTAAACACGACAATGATTATTGTAGAAATTTTGTTAAGGATTTTAGAAAGGAAAATACTGATTACCTGGCACTTTGATCAACCATGGTTGGCTGCATCCAGCCGACTCTAACGGCAGCAGATCCGATCTCCGCCGTGATTATTGGTTCCTCTTTGAGGTTGGTAGAACCCCTCGTCAATGAATCCTGGATTCCGAACATGTGTTTATCAAAACAGGGTATCTGAAATAGTATCACGATGTAACCACGATGATAAACAAGCTCTGATCAAAGCGTATAATGTTCCTTTAAAATTGTGGGGGGAATTGGGTAAGAGAGGCAGATAATCGCTAGTTTATCAGAAAGAGATGATAGCTGTGGGAGACGGTGATTATTATTCTGAACAATTAATGCCGAGTGGTTTTGGTTGAAGAGAAGATGATGAAGCGAGAAGCGCTGGTGTTAGGTCCCTAATGTGTCGTTTGCTGTATCAGCAATTGGGTCTGCTGGGAGACACTGGGGTACGGCGGCCTTTTGGCTCGGTGAACCGCAGGCGTGGTGAGAGGTGAGCGTTTGGAGAGTTGGATGCGCCCTGGTACGTTCGCTGAAGCTGGTTGGGCTTGAAGTGGGTCCGTACGGGATGCTTACAAGCTCGCATGCGGTCTCGAGCGGGCTGCTCAGGGAGACTCCACGGCCACTTGTCGGCTGTCTGATTACTGGCTCATGGGACGAGCGGTCTGTTGCTTCATCGTGCAGATTGGTTTATGCGATGGAGTAAAATAAGAGAGGGAAAAATGTAGATTGAGAGAAGATTTGCCTCTGAAATGTGCGGCTAGGTTAAAAGTCGCGGTGGTTTAGAGTGTCTGCAATTGATTCTCTCCGCAAAGTTCTGTTGGGTAATCTGAATTCAGTAGCAGTGCCTTATCAACGTGCTTCTCCTCGTTGTGTCCAATCACTATCTACTGGCGATAATAAAAGCTGTACATAACCATCGACAACCAGGAGATGGTTTTGAAAGCTGACTGGGGAGCAAGGAAGGACTATATAAATGAACGTCAGTTGTGATGGGTATTTTGGGTACAGGTATTGAAATCGCCACTGTCAGTGTGTTTCTGTCATTGTCAAAGGTATATGTTTTGGCTGATCAGATGATGAGGGAGATATACAGCGGTGTCTGGCTCGCTAGCTAACCAACAGCTCACGTGCAAGGCTGACTGTACGGGTGAGTGTTACCTAAACCCAACTACTCTGACTTCTGCTTTCACCCGATCTCCCGGGGTTCCCTTTTGTTCCCGTCAAGTGCCCGCTGCTGAGCTGGCGATCGTCCCTCTGGACTCCACTCCCTAGGGGGATGCATACCCGGCGCATCCCTCCCTTCTTCCCGACATACACAGCGTGCACATCGGCCCCTCACTGCCCCCACACGAAGCTTCATCAGCATATCAAGCTCCGCCCAATTCTGCCTTATTTGGCATAATAGCAAATAGCATGCGCGGAATGTCAATGGGACCAATCGGGCGCGCGTAATCCGTGCTCACTTCTTCTTCTCCTCCCTCTTCTCGCTCTCCCTCTCTCTACCCCATATTCTCTTTCTATTCACTATGTACCTTCCCCTTTCTCTATGGAATATATTTTCAACACGAATTAGCAAGTTACATACCCTCCGTGCTTTTCCAAATCTCAAAGCACTTGCTCGTTCATCAACCATTACACATTTTCTTGGAGTCAAACCTTCCAGGCAACTCCGTAACTTCACTCAATATTGATTTGCCTGTGGAAGCTATGTAAGGCAACTCTTTCCATCTTATAACACAATGGCGTTTGTGTTTACATATTAAGAATGTTATAATTATGACATGTTATTGTTCTAAAAGGAATGTAATGTATATTAACTTCATATTTAACCCCCAACTGTTATATTGATATGGCTATAAAATATCGCTATGTTTTACAGTATGTTGTAAACTCAAATCTATAACCCAACTAGATACGCAATGCATTGTTGTGTATTTTTTGCTTCAATCAAACATCTTAAACACAAAAGAATGAAATTGTCTTTAATTATTTGATCAAAGATAATTGCACAAACTAGATATCATAAAGAGAGAACTCGTTACCCATTTGACTATACCGGCTTCTGCGGCATCAGTTGCAATATTTACTTAAATTTCAGTCCGCCTTACTGAACGCCGTTCAAAAATAAATCAAAATGAAGATAAACTTTTTAGTGAGCCCGTTTAACATTTGCAAAGCTATAATCAGACCGTCAACACCCTTTCCCTCTCATTTTCTTTCTTCTTTCTCTCCTTTTTCCGTATATTTTGTTCTATTGCAGCCTCTTGGACACACAAAAAACCTCCTTTTCTGCCCCAATTTAGTATTGAAGAAATATCTAGGCCATATTTGCCCAAGAAAGTACTAAAAGGTCGCTGTATATAAGATAGGATTCTGTTGTTGCGATGCGGTGCATTAGGCGTGCGGGGTTTTGAGCGGAATAATAGCTTCTTAGCCTGCCCCAATCCTGCCTAACTCTATAAGCGAATCGTTCGCTGCGTGGCTAGAAACTGGTTGTATATTGCAAAACCTGTCAGAAGTGCAATCGTACGAAATATACGGGGCATTTCACGATATACAGGATTGTTCATAAAATTATACAGTTGACAGAGAATGCTTGCTTTTAGCATTTCAACATTTTCATTTACTNATCCGTATTACATTTAGGTCTAATAATACTAATGGGAAAACTAATAATAACAATCGTTATAAAAATGCTAGCAATGAAAATAATAGAAACTTTACTAGTTTATAACAGCTGTATGTTTAAATAACAATTTTAAAACGAAATTTATCTCTCTTATCTTAAATAACATGGATTCTACACTGGCATTATATTCTTGTATTTACATTATCAATGCGTTACACATTTCCCTCTTTATTTGCATAATGATTCTAGTATCTGTTTATACATTAGATCTCAACCAGCGTAATCATGATAAGAAGATATTTTGACAATATTGGCTGTGATTTAATAAACAGTCATATTATTTTAACAAGTAGCCTGCCATATAAAGTTATCTGTCCTCTTTGAAATGCATTTATGCAATATCTTCAATGTATATTCTGATTCGAATTTACCATAATGAGTACGGTTAAACTAAGTTTATGATTGAATTTCGACAAACTCTCTTTTTTATTGTTCTGCTCGTGTAAACTTGAATATTCATATTTTTATCCTATGGACGTGTAGACAACTTACTGCTATGCCACCAGTCTTTTGTCATTATTAGCGATTAAAAAACTACCAACCAAAAAGAAAATGACGATTGAGTTATTAAGAGAGTACTTGATTATGACTTGTATGCTCTGTAATCATTTTGTAATTTACAAAATCCAATATTCTGTTATATTGTTCTTTTTTTTTAATAATATCAAAATAGCATTCCGTCTTCGTGTCTTATACTTAGACAGGGTATTGGAAAAGGACGAGGGATATGAAGTGTGAATGAAATTTTGAGCAGTTCGTATGCATTTCCATCGTCTTTCTTCGTCAAAAAATTGAAGATTGAATGAGTAAAAAGGATCCCTCGCCTCTCCTTATTTAGTTTCGCAACATGAGACTTATTCGGACATTGTTATATCCCACTCCGTTCTTTCTCGCTATATCTATCTCTCCTCAATTTCAACTTCGCCTTTTCACTCCCTCGTACATGAAGCTCCGTCCCATCTCCCCTCCGTTTGGCCAACAAGTTGAGGGAACAGGGAGGGAGAGGAGAAGATGATGATGTTGGTGAAAGTGAAGATGTGCACCTTTTGAGTGATGGTGAGAGCGAGAATGTTTAGAGTTTAGTATTTCACGGGCTCTACTCGGCTAGGTGTGCTTTTATCTAATTATGCCAATTTCATATTTAGGCTGAGCGATGAAAAAGCCAAGGATTCGAGGAGATGGAATAGAAAAATAAAGGCGGGAAATAAAGTTGGAGGGTTTTAACCCCGAAGTGAGAGAGGCGCTGTGTAAATAATAAAACGAGGTGTTAAGATGAAGAGAGACAAATATGAAAGAAGAGGTTTGAAAGACATGAGATAAAGACTGGATAGACATGCAGAGAGACGGAGAGAGACGGGCAGATCTAGAATGTACCTAATGTATGTAAGCAGCCACCGACTGAGCGATTCAAATTTCAATGATTGAAATTAAATTAAACAAAATAATATAGGAATTTTGTTGATTGCTAATGTAGAAATATTCCGCATCCTAACATCCCCTCAATGTATATATAGTCATGCAGGGAGACCATAAAAACACACCCTTGATATACGTATCTTGTGATCTTTTTACAGCAAACGATTATTGAAGAACGCCATATACATTTTGTCGTCCTCCAATTGTTTCAACCCGTTATCCGACACTTATAGCGGAATTTCGACACGTTTCTTTCCATACACCTCAAATAGCGATATACCTCGACAAAAATCGATAAAACTCATACTTGTATCGGAATTCATCATACTTCCTTACATGAATATTCATGAGTTAATCAACCCAGCCGACATCGCCGGCGAAACAGAACACCGCGCGTTTTCTTTCAACGCAAAGAAAGCTCGACTTCCATTTCAAAACTCTCTCTTGAGAATTAATATTTCAACATCATTTTCTTTTATGATTTTGTCTCTTCCCTTTGTTTGCATTTGTAAACCCGTTATTACCTTTCTAAATGGCTGCTAAATGGTTCGAATCGCGTCGTACTCGGTTGTTGCCATTTCAGCGGAAAACAAAAACTATAATGGTCGAATTCCCTCCGATCAATGTCCAATTATTGTTATTACGGTGCGTAAATGGAGAAAAACGCCGATAAATTGAGTGATTGAGTCCGAAAAATTATCATATCACTTTCCCTTTGAAATACCTTAAAACTCTTACGATCGTATTGTGCCGCGCTTACAATATTAGCTTCATAATCTTGACTATACGATATATAGATATCGTTTGTGTTACTGTGATTAGAATAGGATACTGCCAATTTTCACTCTTTAACTTTATTTAAGTGTGGCAAAATATATTTCGCTCGTCTATCTCACGAAAAAAAGTGAGGATTGATGTTTATTTTTCTCATTCTGTTTAAATCGTAAAGAGAGAGAAGTTCATTGGCAGGGAAAAATATTTTTGTCTAACTTCATTTGATACACAAATACACTTTTATTGCAAACTGATTAGTTTCTCAAACTAAACCTGCTGTGGTGATTTTTTTTTATACCGAATTATCAAAGCTGAAGTTCTGATATTTTTCTTAATATTTTTGTTTTCATACCTTCAGGTTTCCCCTTTATATACAAGCGCAAGGTTCTGGAATCATCAAAAAAGAACCTTTTCTCATCACTTGTCGATTAGGCTTTATACTTTTAACCAACTAAAGTATTAATGATATATTTTTTACGTCAGGTGCGGTGTGAGGAAGTATGGTTTAATAAAAGATGAAGATAAACAAATGAAACCTATATTAAAAAGAAGGCTTCTTACTATGTTCATGGTTAAGTAAAATAAAAAATAATCTGAATTAATTTGGAGGGAGTAAGAGCACAAACTTTCAGTTTTTCTGTTTTTTTGGCTTATTGTTTGTTCGAACAGAATCCTTTAATTTCATTCATTTGATTCTTGTTGTCGTTCATGATACAACTCAAATCCAAACGCTTACAAGGAAGTGAATTACCATTTTTCCCCTCCATTTGATAACGTAGAGTTGAATAAATCGTGACGTAAACTTTTTAACATGTTTAACAAAATCATGATTTAAATGGTATGCTGACGTCATGGAGGCCTAATATCAGGCAGCATTTTGGCAAGAAACTTGCTTATGGTCACACATACAAAAAAGAGGTAAAAGTCGAGGTATATTGTTATGAAGAACTTTCTACGTTGGACGACCGAGAGTAACTTGTTTTGGTCGTTGGGTGAACTGGACAATTTTGAAAAAACTTCAACTCACCAAAAACCCTGCCTAGTTGTACGAGATGCGAGTGGCGACCCCAATTAAAAATACGTCTTTTTTATCCTTGAGGATCATGTCTCCGTTTACCTTTTTTGTTTTTCTGTGTTTATTATCTCTTTTATACACTCTTATTTGTTGCTATTCGGTGGAAGTTTGCTCATCTTGGGCCAGAAAAGAGAGAGAAGAAGGTGGAATTTGGCAGGATTAGAATATCTCCTACAGTTGGACCACGGAGATTAGGCGGGGAGAAATACGAGTCGACAAAGAGAGGGCGGTAGTCTGTTGGGGGGATTTGTTTCAAACCACTGACATCGATACATCTTTGTATTCTTTTCTAGATAGCTTGGGAGATTTAACACTGAGTTTGTTTAAAGAAAATTAACCGATCTATGGTTTGGGATAAGTTTCAGCAGTGATAATCGTCTTGCTTACAAGACTGATGAAGCTGCAAATCAAGATTTACATACATCAGTAATATGAGCTGTCACTAATAATTATTGACAATAATATGAATAGCTGTTATTGTAACAACCCAACAATTTTATTGTTTCAATTTCCCATCAAAATTTGCGTACATTCAATAATCAGTTTTCAAAATCGTATTTTTCATTGTGGTGCTGACACTTTAATCCAAGTTAAGTATATATGATGACAAATAAGAAAAAAAGTTAATACATGAATTAATTTCAAATATTGTAATATTTTGATACAAGATCGTATAGCACTTATAATGATATTTTATTAAACTTTTGTAAAATTCATGAACAATAATTTATGATACTCTTGTATCTATGATTATCTATGACTAACTTCCCGCGTCTAGCATAGAAAACTTCCCGTTTTTTATTTACATCATCAAACAAATATCAAAAATGTATTAGTTTCACGACGATTTAAGGGTTGCATGTCATCTCAAAGAATATGTTCTGAATGGGAATCTAGGAAAAGCAGAGGGTACATGTTGCTGTGGAAGATATCCAAGAAGTTTTTTGTGATATTTTAAAGAGAAAGGGAGATAGAGAGGGACAGAGAGTCCACAAAATTGCAATATCACAATAAGCAATTAAGATTCAAACGGGAAAAGAATATAACATTAAATTATTCAAAGGAAATTCGAATATTTCATATTTTTAGCTTGCAAAAATATACAATTATGCTTCTAAAATTTCTTTGCGTCAGTATAGAAATTAAGAAATTCTGTCAATAAATTCATTGAAATATCTAGTTGTGTGTCTGCTCTATGTGCAATCCGTGTTTAGTTGTTTTTGTAGTTCTTGGGGTGCACACAAATAATGATTCATATGCATGGGTTTAA
>BEXV01000034.1:326077-364538 GCA_003118195.1 Hemicentrotus pulcherrimus | reverse complement strand
GGGGGGGGGGGGGGGGGGGGGGAGCGACGATGTGTACGAAAATAATACAATACGCACAAGTATTCATTGCTTATGGAACGACAGGGCGATGTCCCAGTGATTTTTTGTTGTTGCATGTTCTAGTGTAAAGACAATAATGAAACATGATCAGATTAATTTGTTCACTATTTTTGTAATCTCCTAGTTTCAGTAAAATTGAAATTACATGAATTCTAATAACAATGTAATCGTTATTTTAGACCCTCTCTTTACTTTCTTTTTCAGATTGGGTATGGTTTGGTGACTATTGCAATGTCCACGTATATTTGGATTGAATGGACTTGCTGATTTTCTTGATTTATTTTGACCGTACATAACTTCGTATTCCTTAAACTCTGGAAACAAAAGTTTGCAAACTTACCATCTTTATATAATTTGTATTATAACTAGTGACCCTCATTTTTTGTCCTATGATATGGATGTCGACTTTATTCGCCGTATAATACTAGGCCTTAATGAAAAATACTTGATAATGAATTGTTGCGCCAATTTAAAGAATTTTCTAATGTACAGAATGAAATATTTTAGCTAAAAAACAATACGTGATTTTTCACTACATTTTGGTGATTTTAACGAAGTTTATCTGTTAAAAATTTCACATAATAAAACAGTTTTGTCCATAAAGTATGGTAAAGTGCAGTAATGGTACAACAACCGCGGAAGTGTGCAACAGATGAAGAAAGCTATTACAAAAAAAAAACTAATCGCTTGATTGCTATAGTATTGGTATCTTATTTCTCAAATAATCAAAGAATGCAACTTAAAATTGCAAAAGAAATTGAAGGCGAATTATAAGACGAATTTAATACCTGAAAATCGAATTTAAGTGTATCACTTCCTGAATGCCAACGAAAGTGATGATGAAAGTGAAGAAAATATTTTCAACACACTCCAGACGAACTCTTGGAGTGTCCGACATTTTAGTTGCGAAAATTCAACTGCGCACTGCATGCTGTTTTTTTAAATATATTCCTTTTGCTCCAAATTCGTATCACATAATTAACAAAAAGTTACAGGGGATTTGAGTCTATCGTTTATTACAAACTGTATTATGATTTCAATTATTTACATGTATTTCATAATGAAATTATTTGGAAAGCTATTAATTTATAATAATAAACCCTGTCATTCTCCCTATTTGATTAATCGTATCATCTCATTCATTTTATGAACTTCTCTCCTTCACATTTATTTTCTTTGCTCGTTTTTCCCCCACTCTTTTGCCCTCTCCTCCTTTCTATTGTCTTTGGTTTAAATAACGAATTTGTTGAATCATAAAGTCCTTTCTATTTTATATGTATTTTCGTGTTGATAATATCTCGTCATAAGTAGAACATTTGTTTTAAAAATGGAAAAACTAAAAGATTTTTATTTACTATGTTTTACAGTTTTAAAAGTAAATTATGCGTGCCCCTTTTAATGCGAGTGCACGGTGTTTAAGCGACTCATTGCCCTCATCTCAAGCATTTCATGGCACCCCAGTTCCAATGGCACAGAAAAGAAAGAAAAAAGCTGGTAAAATATGTGAGCATTCTTGACGAAAAGATGCAGAGTTGAGCAATAATAATAACATCACGGCGTTCTGAGAGCGCACAGGGAATGCGCTGAGTCGCGGCGAACGAGGATCGGGTTTGCGTCCCGCGGGAGACTCGGGCCGCGATGCATGGTGTAGAAGGCCTATGCTAAGCAGCTGGGTTTTGAACGAGAGTCGTCGAGTCGAGCTAGAGTGTGTGCGATCGAGTAGGCAAGGCAGGAAGACAGCCGAACGCTGTATACAGCATAATATTGTGTAATTTCAAAAGGTGGCGAATGTGAATAAGCGAGAATTGAGCATGATTTTATTTNGGGGGGGGGGGGGGGTCAGGTGAGACATTCAAGTGGTCTTTGCCTCTAAATGTTAATATTATCTATCTACGTGGTGGAAAACATGTTGCAAGATTTTATCAAATTCTCCCCAATGAGCATTTGTTGCGTTTAGCCTACTTTAAAGAAAATGAATCTCTGAACGTCTGAATTTTCATTGCTTTAATTCCCTCCAAAATCGAAAGTTATTTCGGTTTTGTTTTTTGGTTTTATAGACATTTTCTTCTTTTATCACGCTGGAATCGACGTATGATTCTAGCTAGATCATTCAAAACACCTTCAATTACTTTCTTTGTATCTAATCAACAACTAGAACCCCCTTATTTCATCTTTTTGGATTGTCTTTAATTGGCAGGGCTAACAAGGCATCAATCTTCGCTAAACCCTTGTCATGCAGTCTGTTTGAAATGTGTTTATATTTCTTCAAATTATGTTGTAATGTATACTGATCTTTATTATCTATTCAGAACTGAATCATTAAGTGATTTTTTAAAATGATTTTTTATTATACGGAGGAATCTCTAAAAACACGAAGCTCGTCATGAGGTCGCCATAGCGGGACACTCAAGATTATTATATAAACAGTTATTGAAAAATTGGTTCGTAAGTTGAAAACATACAGCAAAAGCTTAACTAAAACAGCTAATTTTCCCACTGATTGTGAAAAAAAGAAGTATTTCTCAACTTAAATCACCAAGCAGATGAACCACTTCAGTGATAAAGCAAAAGATTAACACATATTGATATAGAGTTAAGGGTATATACCTATTAATTACACTTATTTATTAAAGTTTTGATTATCTCAATTACAGATTTAAAGGGCAATCCAACACTTGTAATTAACTTCAGTGTTATGGAAGCATTAGAAAAAGCGAATAGCAAAAGTTTGAAATAAATCGGGCAAATAACAAGAGAGTTATGAATGTTTGAATATGATATCACAGAGTCTATTTGAATCACAAATTGGCAGGTTGGTCAATGGATTGTAATAACGTACTTGCGAATTACTCTCCCGTTCGTCGTGTACATAAATATCATTCATTTGTTGTTGTTTTTTTCTCCTAAGTGCCTTTATTCAAAATATATTATGGAAGCTTATTAGTATAGTTTCTTCATAGAGAAAAGACCCTCCTGAATGACACATTATTTTATGGAAAATTGAAAGTTTAGTCATTTTGTGTGTTGGAACGAATGGGAAAGCTGTCCGCCGTTATACATTACAGAGACATTACCGCTTTAGCCAACTTTCAAAAACTCATTACTTTTTTTTTTGGGGGGGGGTCCGATTTCATTCAAATTTTCACTAGTCTACTTCATTTTCTGCTTTCCTCTATCAAGGTTAGATTTCTTTATCTTTATTCTAAATCTATTTCAGTTTCGAAGAATACATGTAGGCATACACACGTTAATCAAGCTACGACGGTCACATTCATAAACATGGCCCACAAAGTATTTGATAAAGGCATCAAAGACCAAATCTTTAATTCGTTAGAAGCTTTGAAAACAATTCCCTTCATCATGATTACACAATCTATTTCAAATTTGGTATTCGATGTTTCCGATCTTAATCTTAATGCAGTGTCTCTGTGAATATTGATTTATTCATATGATGTGCTAACAAGTGCAACCAAATACTAACACCAGCATCGTTTCAAAAAATAAAAAATAAACAGGGGAGGGTGGTCTTCCATTGACAGGGGTATAGTGTGCATCTTTGCATGCCCATACCACCTGCAAGTAATAGTGTTTTAATTGGGGGAGGGGGCGTTACTTTCACCCCATACTGGGTGGAGTTTGGTACGCCACTTAATAAGGGCCTTGAAAATTAATTTTGAAGTCTATATTGCATTCTTTGAAAAATGCTTTCGAATATCTTGTCTTTCTTTGCTCATAACCGAGTTGTCATATATTTTCCATGAAAGCCCAGTCATGTGACATTTTGTTTGTATCTTGGTCATTCTGTTGAAATTGGTTTGCATCTGTGTACTTTTCATTTTTCATTTACTTAACGTGAAGTTCTGTTAACAATGGACATCAATAAAAGTGTTCACTTCGAATATCATATTGAAATAGATACATCGGCTTGGATTAGGATAGGAATATGAATAATTGTAGAGGTGAGTGGTACTTCATCTAATGGCCTTCTAACACAGCATGCCTTCTTTACCGTTGTATATTATAACCATCAAAATATTCAGCTGTTAAGAGGGATATAATTCGTTGCCGTTATTGTGCCATTTTATGGGAAAGCGTTCTGAAGCGGCCGTGTGATATACAATATTTATGTTCGTTTTAGGTTTCGATGAAAGCAGTACGAATATTGCAGAAAAAACGATGGAAAATCTCCTTATTTTCTGTCTATTTTGCCCGCAAACGTGTGTATCCAATTCGATACATATTAAGTAATTGAGAGTTAAGTAGGCGCTTCGTGCTAGGGGGTCCCTAGAATCAAATCAGAAATGGAGAGGAGAGCTAACTGAAGTTCTCCAGTGCCTCGCAGCAGTACATGGCGAGGCAAAAGAGAGATTAGCGCGAATTTGCGCGCGGCATAACACTTTCATTTTCCATTACTGTCATCTTTATAAACACTTTGTTACCGATTAAACGTAAAACGAAAGGTTGGAGCGAAAAGCAGAGCGATTTAACCGGGTAACGTTGAGGAGATTTTAGAACAGTTTGGCCCGATGATAATAGAAACACCAATATCAGATAAAAGCTGAAAACTTAAGGAATAACAAAAAAATGAAAGAATGAAGGAAAGGTGGAGTGTACAAATATAAGGAAAGAAAGAAGATTAGGAGAAAGGAGAAAGGGGGAAAGAGCATAAGGACTAATTTAAAACCACCAAAAGAAGGACAAGAACGATTTGACACTTATAGGGTATACAGATAAAGGGAGAGAAAGAAAGAAATCAAATGACAGGAGAGAGAGGGGGAAGAGAGAGAGTGGATGAGAGGAGACAAGTGAAATGCGAGATGGAGTGAAAGATGAAAAAGTGGGATTTTTAGAGAAAGACATTTAGGTACAGAGAGACAGGAAAGAAAAGGCTAGAAAGACAGAGACATGAAAAGTCAGATATTATCCTGTGAGAGAAAGAAAAATAGTATAAATAGATAGATAACTGAAGAAAATGTAGAAATAAATCAAGATGGATAAACTTGACTGAAAGAGAGATGAAGGAGAGAGGGGGATGAGAAGACGACATGACTCCTGTATACGTGTGGCATATCAAGTAATTGCTAAGGCTCGAACAATAGTACGCCATTTCTCCCCAAGACGGGTAATTACTCTAATGCAATGTTTATTGGATTAAAACTGGAAAGAGCAAGTTTGAGGGAAATGGGGGGAAATCAAGCCTTCCAGCTCCAATCCGCTACGAAGTTTATTAACGCTATTCATAGCTTTCTTTTCAAACAAAATAAGTGTAACATTAAAAAAGGTTTCCTCTGGTTCCACTCTTATAACTGCCATTCTGCTCCTCGTGCATACGAGCAAATCCTATGCGTGAGGATTTGTGTGTTAAAAATGTAAAACTCTTTTGTATTTACACCACCGGGTTTTGTGGAATTCTTAGAACCTCAAACTATAGTCGTGAACTTCTCTCTCTCTAAATTTCTCCGAGCTATACACTAATTTTGATTATCACAATCTCGTTTGATTACTTGTTGACTTGGTAGTCATAATGCGAAATTCATTTCGTAGATTGATGTACCCCTCTGTGAGGAGAGGGACACAAATAGAGGAATATTCGACCACCGATTGAGAAGCTATCGGGGGCCCTTTGGGCTAAAATATTTCGTAAATGGAAAACGAATGAAAATTTGCTAAGCCTGATCTGTTTTTATATTCGTCAAAATGTCCCAAATAGGAGTGGATAATTATTTGCAAAGAGCGAGAGAGAGAGAGAGGGGTAAGAAGTGAATGGACAAAAATGAAATTGTATGTGAGAGGATTGTGCGGTTTTAATTTTTAACTGGTTATCCCATCTCCCTCCATTTGTATATCTTTCTTACTCTATCTCTATATCAATCACACACACACACACGCACACACACACACACACACACACACATATTTTATCTTACTCTCACGCATGCACACGCACACCCGCACTCTCTTTCGTATACAAGCTCATTTCCTCTCTCTCACTCTCTCACCTCTATCATCTATCATTTTTCTATGACCATTTTTATCTCTTCTTCTCACTCTCTTCCTCCCCCTCTCTCTCTCTCTCTCTCTCTCCATTATGCCCCTATATATCTCTTGATGTAGCTTTCATCTTTGAACACGTACAATAATCTATTATTTTTTTATTTAGCGCAAAATCCTATGGAATATTGTTCAATGCGCTTTACATTAATGCTAAATGACAAGAATAAGGAAGAGAAATTTATTAAACATTAACCTTTATTTCTCCCTCCCACTCCACCCTCCCCCTCCCCCTATCTCTCGCTCTCTCTCTCTCTCTCTCTCTATTTCTCTCTCTTCTTGTATCTCTTTATCCCAACCCTATAGCATTACATAATTCCTCCTTTTACGTTTTCATTACGCTGTTAGAATATTTAAAACTACAACACAAACAGATCACTTTGGCGGTGGCGGTCAAGAACTCAAGTCGGAGCGTCAAAAGTATACAAATAGAATTATCTCTCTTGTCTTTTCGTGGAATTAATGCACCCCGCACACTAATCTTTACACATTATTTTTGTTCCCCTCTTGAATTTCATCTCTCCATCCAGTATATACTTAATGCTAGAAACTCTTTCGCTTGGCCGATCCTATAACGACAAGTTTTAGCGGCGGATTAAACGATGGAAAAGGTAATGGTCAATGGTGGTGATTCAGTATGAATTGTGAATATGATGTTGCCATGGAAACGAAGTGTCTGCGGTTCACATCCGATGAATAGAGAGGTCGTATAGAAGAAGTTGCTGGCATTCTGATAGTATTAACGTTAATTGTTAGCAATTTTTCAGGTCATTCACGAAGGATGTGACACATAGATCGTAAAGCTAACGATATAACCAAGTGTTTGTTATGCAGTGTCATAACCATCACCATCACTACACGTATCTTCCTCCTGTCCCTCTTTTTGTCTTCTTTGCCCTTTCCTGCATGACTGTGTTCGTCCCTTCATTTTTCCCTTCTAATGTAGATTTTCTTCCTCTCCCTCCTCCTTTTCTTCTTCTTCAAGTTCCTCTCCTTTTTCTTCCTTTTCTCCTTCTCCTTCTTCTTCTCCTGCTTGTTCTTCTTCTTTTTCTCCCTCTTCTCCTATTTTTACCTGCTCATCCTTTTCCCATTTCCCTCATGTTTTTCCACCATTTCTTCATGGCATCAAGTCACAGATTCATAAGGCCTATTAAAAGAAGGCCAAGAAAATGCTGATTTTGTTACAGAAGTTTTGGAGGTGCATTAAGCTGCATTATGCTCTTTAAATTACTTTACTTCCAAAAGATATGAAAATGAATAGATGAATAATAAAACTACCACCTTTACAATTGTTTTGTTTTTCAATGTTTAATTGACATGTGCTTTATAAAAGTTTAGTTTCGCTACTTTACATAATCATACTTTAGTTTAACCGACTTCCTTTTCACGGTACAAGATAGTATCTAAGATTCGAGCATCTCAAATGACGAAACACCTTTGTACGGTGGGTGTCACGAAGAGAGAGATATTGTCCATGTGATATGATATCTAATACCAGAAATACGGTGGAGTCTTTCGTCCATCTCCAAAGGCTTCTGAACTTTTCGATTCCCTTTTTATTTCCATTCTAGTTCATTCAACTACGTTTCAGCCCCGTTATAGCCATTATTGTCCTCACATTTTCGACTTTGATCACGTGACGATCGTAAATTACTGGCGAGTCGACAGAAGTTAACCAATACCGTTTATTGTCCTTGTTTTGGACTTGACATTTTTAACTAATTTTGGTGCGAAAAAGAAGTGGGTTATGAAGGTAATTGTTTGTATCAATAGACGTGTTAAAAGGGGACAATACCAGCACTCACAGAAATTACGAAGGGTGCACAAAAAGGTAAAATTAAATACAATTCGGGTCTTGGAAAGGGGCAGAATGAAATCAATATATTGGACGTATGAAAGTCGACAAAACAGTGTACATGTTTCACTGGTCATCGAAAGTAAAGATTGAGTTTCGCGTCTGGAGATGCACTTTTGTGGGGGGAAATTCAGCTTTAATTTTTCACTGAGTCGAATATTGAATATTGTATTCCCAGCGATGTCGCTCCCCGGCGCGGAAAAGTAGGTTACGAAATGTAGAGGATGTAACAAGGTGGAAGAGGCGAAAAGATACATGGCATGACGGAATGAATATAGCAGAAGAGTAATGAAACAAAAAAATAAGAGCGTGAGTGAAACAAGGTGAGACAATGGTATCTGTAAGTAAAAAGGTTACAGGAAAAAAGACGTAAAAAGAAAGAAGACGGAGGGAGAGAGAAAGGAATAGAAAGAGATAGAGAGTGAGGGGTGAGAGAGTGAGAGTGAAAGAGAGAGAGAGAGAGAGAGAGAGAGAGAGAGAAGGTGGGAGGGAGGGGGACAATAGCCCTGACATAAATTCAAACCATTATGCAATGTCTTTTGCATATTCTTAATGAAATGAATAACTGTATTTGAAATATCATGTCATGGAGCTGTTAATGACTTTAAATTATGTATGCTCAATCTCTTTAGTTTTAAAGTTTGACGACTGATTTTGAACCGCAGTATGATCCTTTTTTGTCAAGTAATGATTTACAAATCAATATAACAACTTTAACTTGGCACTCGTTTGATCAGCCATCTCGTCCAAGCGTGCGAGCTATATATATGTTTACTTTATAAACAGCCATAATTATAATTCTTGTTTGATTTTTACACCATTCTAATTTCTTCAGATTGTGTTTTTCTCTTTATTTCGTGAGATCTTGTGTATTCTGCCATCTTTGTTCAATCATTTCCGTTTCATTATAGACCGTCCCTGACTCCTGATATCGCATTCGATTCCAATTTGGTGTGGTATTTAAAAAAAAGTGATGTCGATTTTTATTTTTCCCTCCTTGTCAAAATCGGGGATATGATTACTCCCTAGCTCGACTCATAACGCAAAATCAATAACAGGAAATATCATTTGTTCAACACGGTCATGTCCGTTAAACATGCCTTCGTGTGTGAGTCCATCTCGCAATTCAGTCGTTTCCTCCCAAATCAAATTGCAATATCGAACAAAGATTTCCTTCTAAAAAAAAGGTTTAAAACCACCATACATAGAAACGTGCCTCCGCCGTGTTTCGTACCCTAGCTAAAGCTCTCTCTTCATTTTTTGAGGGTGAAGCAACGCAAGAGTTACGCGTGCTCTAATAACCGATATACCTTTTTCGGGTTTCTTTTGCCCTCAATGTTTAAGATATTCACAGATACCATTACACGTTTCCTTTCAAGCAAGCACTTGTCCAGGCGCTTGAAACCAGGAAATAGGACCGGGATTGATTCTCAGTCTCTTTCATAATCTCTCCCAATAGTACACCACCGAACAATATTGGCATCGCCATCTTCATCATCATCACCACCATCATTACCACCCAGTCACCTTACCATGCGATGGCGGATTTTTGTAGACGCACACATTCCAGCCGCTCGCTTTGGCCGTGATTTTGGCGTCGAACGGGAGCGATGATGAGTCGCTATGCTTGCGAGGCGGTATGCACACATACAGCGGAATAGCTGCAGCGCTCGTTGCTTCGTGCCTGTTGCGTGTAGTAATAAATTGAAGAGACTCGGAGGTGCCAAAGTTAACACAATCACGAACACTTTTATTTCATTTCTGGAGCGAAAGAAGCGCTTCCCGTTTTAACATCGGATGTGGTGTTATTTCGATTCCCTGTTCGAAATTAAGGACATTGTAATGAAGCCGTGTGTGTTCATCAAAATAATAGGTATATTTGTATACTCAGAGTCTGTAGTGAGGATGATATTAGGTCAGTCTATTAGTTAAGCAATGGGTAAGCCATTCGTATGTGTGGTTAAACTTTCGACTTGTGTCGTAATTCCTCTTTNGGGGTACAGTCTTATCCAGTATGTTAGATAATATATCATACGATAATTGAGGACTTGAAGGTGAAAGTAAAAAGGTTTCCTTTTACCTCCTTTGCTTTCAACTTCATTATTCAGTCAGGTAAATTATTTTCTTTAACGGTAAAGCTAATACTAGATTGCTGACAAGGCAATCATACTATTTCTATGTTAAAATCTCATTTAGATAATTCCGACGTTGTGATGTATATTAGGTTGTCAGGTGGTTCCAAAGGGGTGCTGCCCCTTATGAAATATGAAGTGAATGAAGTTATGGCGCTATAAAGAAACTGGTTTACTAGTAGTATCCATAGTGAACGAATTTATACTTCATCCACATTCTCACAATTGCGCAAAGAGTGTCAATTTTTTACAGACATGGCGCATTACAAAATTTTTTTTTTTTATGATTATTACTGTTAAGACTTCACTTTCTGCGAGTTTCAATTAAATCCCGGTTATACTAGGCCTATATTCCATCATTCAAAATAAGCGATGTAAATCCAATCAGATGTAGCAGAAATGGTGGTCATTTAATAAATCATAAAGTTAGAACACACTAACATCATAACGATTAAGTTCGAAGATGCATCTTTAATAATAGCATTATTTCTAAAAAAATAACTTCGCCAAATTGTGAAAGTAGGGTAGTCAATAAGAATCCAAGTACAAGGCTACGCTATACCGAAATTGTACTAATAATATTCAGGTATATAACAGTAATTGTACCGCCTAGTTTGGTATTCGGAATCCCCATCATTACGAACACAAATTTCCCTTTTCTTTTCACCGCCTGCAACTGACACCCATTAATATCTGTCCTTCAGCGGCGGGGTCAAATTCTAAAAGACTCTCTCATTCCGCAGTAATATTTTTACATATAGATCACATTTTATGCTTTTAATCGTATTCCGACAACGAATCGACATGAGATCGAGAGTGCTATGTAACGCCGCGATCGCTCCGCGCTATCTCGTATTGTTTTGTCATCGGGTCGAGATCGCCTGTTCGTCTGCATTGTCATCCTTCATAGGAAGTGTACGGAGCTATGCGAGTGGGAAGGGGAAATATGAAAAAGCGCGCAGTGTTATACACGCGTGCGCACGCGGGCCTGCTGTTATCGGGGCTGTGTCAGCGAACGTTCACCATATGTCGCTATATTTCTTCTTAAAAGCATCCCTCCATCCTTTCCCGAAGCATCCTCCAGCACACCAAGATAACCGCTGAAAGTCTGGAATAATATGACGAAATTAGGGTGACTAACTGTCTTATGGAGAATCTGTGGAGAATTGCAAATGGTACGATACATCTTGTAATGTAGGCAGAAACGGAGAAAATATGCAATGCTTTTAAGTGCCCGACGCTTCAACGCCTTCATTAAAACAATCATGAAGTAATGATAACTGAAGATAAACCTGATATTATGATCGGTGCGAAGCTGTCAAAGAGGTCGTTAGAAATTCCGAAAAAGGCTGTATAATCATCGCATCTTTGCTTTGCAGAAATATCGTCTTTACAATGTTTTCACATCAACAGGAGATAAAGCCATTATTCGCTTCGAATCACATAGTTATATTTAATGTAATGGAGACACAAAACTGTTTTATATTATAAAGTTAGACGTGTCTTATGTAAAGGGTTAAAATAATATATTACGTTTCCTTGATAGAGAGCGCATAGAATGGAACATTTTATCAAAGTAGGTAAGAAATTAGGACATGGTCGGTTTTACACATTAAATCCGAAGCCAACAAAAGTGCATCTCATGAGGGAATTCGATGATCACTTGAAACAACCCCCGTTCTCCAACTTTCGTGTTTTTTTTTCTATCTCTCTGTCTCTCTATCAGTCTTTCCTATCCTTTTCTTTCTTTCTTTCTTTCTTTCTACTCAATACCCTCTCTTATATCTTTTCTCTCCCCTCATCCTCCCCTCACAACCATCTTCTTCACTTAGATGTCTTTCTAGAAAAGTAGCATGTTCTTTACTTTGTCCACAATATTATTTCCTTTGCATTTTAAAGCCACCCTAAAGTATAGTATGTACTATAATTGATTCGTTTCTATTTAGAGATAACACCTATATACTAATGCTTATGGAATCTGGAAGGATATAATGTGGTACATTAAAGTAAACAACTTGTATTGGTATATAATATTTATATACAACTTATGCAACCAAAATATTTGGAGGTCAAACTGAATGCCAAACGTAGAGAAGAGGAAGTCATGACCCATTTAACTTTATGTGTACCCCAAAGAAATATATTGAAAGATAATAATTATCCAAATCAATGTATTTTGAATACTTTTAATTATGATCAGCTGTAATCACCAAGGTATACTCTCAAATCCGTTTTGTTTGTTGAAGATTTGATATTTCACTTTAACGCTGACACTCGCTAATTGCATGTCGGCCTTCTAAAAATGCGGTCTTTTGCTTCCTGACCGGCTTAATGAAAACTGATTACACATTAGGACGACTGTACACAATCCTTATAACTCTGTCTTGTTTGTTGTAAGGGGGCCAGAAATGGTGCTAATCTATAACGGGGTTACATGGCGAACAGACGAGAGAGTAAAGCGGGAAGAGTCGCCGGCCCCCGCATGATGGATTATGCGCTCAAATCCTACCATCTGGCCGACTTTTCTCCATTCTCCCATTTTCTCCAGACCCACTCCGCCTCCTCCTTCCTCCTCCCCTTGTCAAGTTCGCAGAGTTCATCCATGTTGATATTTTGGTCGGCGTCATATTTATTTTGTTCGAGATGGAAGAGGATTACATTTTTGTTGTTGCCGTTGGAGGGAGTGTGTGGGTTGGGCTTTTGTGTGTGCGTGTGTGTACGTGTGTGTGCGTGTGTGCGTGTGTTTTATTTGTGTGTTGTGGTAGTTGACCGCTAGTGTGAGTAGTCATGCATAGCAAGATGGGAAAATATGTTAGATTATGACGTTGTGCTTGGCGCCACAATACGAATAAAATCTGAAATGGACACAATTATGATCGGTGTAGATTCTTTGTGTCTCAAATTTCTATAAGTACTTATCATTGTGATAATCATATAAAATGTCCATATGACCAATGTCATAAACGATCATATTTAAATTCATATAACATGGTTCGTGGAAATTTTCTGCATGGATGCAGAAACTAAGAGAACAGGCCAACAATGAAAGAAAGAAATTAAGACAGTTAAATTAAGAGTTAGAATATGAAGGAAGGAAGACAGAGACGAAAAATAAGGTATAACAAAGTGAGAGATGGATAGAAAGATCTGTGACGTAAAATGAAAAAAAAATTTGCAAGATGATTATCTGTGTTTGCTTATAATCAACATCCGTGAGATCCACTTAATGACAGTAGGTCTGGCGTTAATACTATTGCTATCTAAGAAAAGAAAATTCTTTAGATTCTAAACATTGTGCTTTCTTTCCAGTCACGTGACATTTAATGTTTCTCGGTTTTCTTTTTCACTTTGATCTCGTTCCAGATTACAAACTAGTTGAAGTTTGAGACACGTGAGACGAGAAGATGAAAAAGCTCTCATCAAAACCCTTTGATTGTTGACAGCAAATCTCATCAATGTCGAGATGATCGGAGAAGCTAAAGGACATGGGCATGAGGATAGAGAACGAAGACGCTAACCATGCTAAGCAAACTACAACGACGTTCGCATCTTACCTGGTACCCATTTAACACCTTGGTGGAGAGTGACGAATGAGGATTAATGTCTTGCCACTGGACGTTAGTGCCTGACTAGGATTCTAATCCTCAATCATTTAATTGAGAGTCAACAGAACGATCCACTATAACATGACACCTGCACTGAACCTGACCAGGTCGAGGGATGGACCGAATCGACAACTATTGCCCTTATCCTTTTATAAATAAAAGACAATTTAAATAACTATAAAATCAGATATATTTAAATACCAAGTTGACAATAGTAAAGTTATTTTCTTCATTAAACATTTAGTATGATCTTTATTATATATACTACTTGCAACCTAACGCTATAAAGTTGAGCATGCGCCTACCCTCTGCATCTTAACAGAATTTTATTGTATCGGAAAGTTGAAGTACTGAGAACCTTGGATTGGTAATCATGTAGAAAGGAGGGTCGTAGGAGCATAAGTAAGTTGTCGGGGACGGTCTTTCTCCAATCAGGATGCCGCTTTGGATATTTCCCCCCTATGGGGAAGAAAATATTTCCTCTTTCAAAAGGGAAATACCCACTAACACTTCAAAATAAGAATGTCCCCTTTTATATACATTCAGCTTTCAAAAGAAAAAAATAATGCACAGAAGGACTCGGAGTTTAAGTGCTCTCCGGCGCGTTCCATCCACCCCTCACACATCCGACTACAACGCCCCTTAGCCTGGGGGTAAAACTCAAGTCAGCAAGGGGTTTATTAAAATAAGAACCTCTCAACATGCAGCACAAAAAGTCATCAAAGCGTTTGATTCTAGCCTCATGACTTTGGAATGGAATAAACAAAGGAGAGAGAGATGGTATTTTGACAGTACCCAGATTGTACGTGCGGTTACGCCCCCGTAGCGCGCATCGCCCGTTCGGAAAGGTCCCTATTCCCTTTCCAACAATTAGGGGTGCAGATCGCTCCTCAAAAGCAAAGAAGGGATAAAATGCTAAGCGTGGACAAAATACCTCTGCTGGAACGTTGATCTCTTGTGTACGTTTAGATGGAATATTTTGTATCTAATTGATTTGTAAGTGGTTCTTCACACTTTTCGAGTGCTACTTGACATTTCATCCATGCGAGTTTGTTCTGTATTTTGTGTCCGATGGGAAAGAGTTCGCAGGTCGCAATCCCGTAAATGCACTTACAACCTGAATTTATAAAAGGAAAACAGGTTGTTTTTAATATTTAAAAAAGATTAAACAACATCAAAATGGATAAAATGATAGTCATATTCGTATTAATTCAAATGAGTATGCAGTCAACTCTTTCGCAGTGACTTATTACAGAAAATGGCATTGACTTTAAGATTAATATTTTGAACATTACTATGAATTGGTGAATAGAAATAATCGCTATACATCTATCTTTATTTTAAACAAATCAAATTATAAGAAACAGATTGTAAATTATATAGGCCTAGGCCTATTCCAAGTTAAGATTTTGAATATAAACATGCGGGCTACATCATTATGAAAACCGATCTGTTTTCAAAGCCTATCATTTTGCAATTTTCTTCCGTCTTTTAATAGCTAATGTTCTAAATTAGTATTTCCTTGATTATTTGTTTAATGCACGTCGCCATCCAAATGTTTAACATGAAATTTCATAGTTTTTTATGTTGACACTCTTTAGGAAGACGAGCAAGAGGCCACATATGCGATAGAATAATATTTTTATCTTATTTTCAGGTAAAAGAAAATGACATCAAGTGAGACGACATAATGAATAGGCAGGGCATTGCTGATTTTGGAGAAAGATAATAGATAGGCCATTCTGTCCAAATATTGTTCCATAATTCGTGTCCTTTGTCGCAATTTCAACAAGGCAATGCGTGTTGTACAGGCCATCTGTTTGCTTTAGTAAGTGGCGCCCGTTCGTCCTAGGTTAGGACGTCAGTGAACAGGGCGGATTAGGTAGATAATTTGCTTGTCCAACAAGTCATTTATGGCGCACGCGAGCGCCGCCAGCCTACACCACGTGATCATGATGCGCCGTTTCCATTGGTGCAACATTTCCAGCGGAGGCGCCGCGGTTGCATGCTTACACACTGGTTTGCTGTCAATTTGCGCGTGTCTTGTATACACACTGCACAAGAGCTGTGTGTAAAGCAACATTTTGAATGCAGTGGGAATGATCTTCGAGGGGAGAGAAAGGGTGTTGTTGGATGATGTGTTAGGCGGAATAATGCAGAATTCATTTTGTCTTAAATGGCCATGTCTTTATTAAGCGAATATAAAGAAATTATTTACTATTATTTACTATAATCAGAAGGGAGAAAATTGTACTGTACAAGATCACATTCCTAAATAAATGTTGTATATATTTTCATAATGTGTGTCTATTATTCATGGTTTTACTATTGGTGCTTTGATCATTAATTGTCTGATTATTTTCCCAACGTCATCACCTGTCCGTTTTCCCACATCTCTTTTTTTCCTCTATCACTGTCGCTCAATTACTGGTATTTTCATGATCATTAACAGCAGATGACTGAACCAGCATTGGCTGGAAAATATTCCATTTAATATGTGTACAATAGTTCCTATTTTCCGGTGATATATATCTTTGGAACACAAATTAATGCTGGATATTTACCATAATTATGGCTTCATTTCTACCACGTTCATTTAGAATACAATAATAGAAGTAAAGTGTAACGTGCAAAAATTTACCTGGCCACAAGAATTGGTTTCAGAAGCATTTGTAAAAATACGTCTGCCAAGCAAGGTAAGAGCTACTATGAAAGCAACAGAAGATTGTGATAGAAAGAAGTGTAGAGAGATTAGGCGGAGGGGACAGAACTGGAGGGAAAGATAGGGGGATAAGGAGAGAAGGTGTGTGTGTGTGTGTGTGTGTGTGTGTGCGTGCGTGTTTGTGTGTGTAAGATAGAGAGAGAGAAAGCAAGAAAGAGGGTAAAAAGAGAGGGGAAGAGAGAGGAAGAGAGTGAGAGAGAGAGAGAGGGAGAGAGAGATTCAGACAGACGGCAGAACCAGGAGGCGCCAAAAAAGTGACATTTATCGGGCTATGATACTTTACCCGACGTGCGCTGAAATAACCTTATAGTTTCTAAGTCAACCACTTTTATCGTCTTAACTAAATCGTACAATCCTCTTTGTACATTGAAAAAGTTTGTTTGAATCATTTATTAAGATTTTCTTAAAAGCAGAACCATTTAACAAAACATTCCACTGCCACAAAATACATTGAACGTCATATTCTTTCTGTTGTGCTATGTTGTACCTCACCAAAATAATATCCTTTTGAGAATAAAGTTCGAAAGTGAAGACTAGGTGGAGTCAGGGTCATGGACTCACAAAAGACACGAGTCCCACACGGGCCCCCGGTCCACATAACGCGATTAGTAACAATTACTTGCATATCAATGACAATTGTATTATATACCATTGCCTCCGCCGTCCAAATGAAGGTTATCTTTCACGATTTCCCCGAGAATGATTACAATAATGACTGAAATTCACCTGGAATTTTACCAGCTACCATGCACAATATAGAAAACGTTAACTCCTTTCTCAGCTTTTCTGAAGAAGGGTTTCAAAATCTCTGAGTTTATTTGCCTATTTAGTTGAAGGGATTTCAAGAACTGCTTTATTTCTAAGCTAACTGGTTAATATTGCTGATCATAGTTAAATATTTTTTTTCCTTGGGCTAAAAGAAGTTATCAGCCAATGTTTTGCCTTTTTATCTATGCAAATTATGTCTTATAATTTCGCACCCTATTTTTCTGATAGCATTGTGGAGCCATTGAATATAATTGCAAATTATCCCTTGTATTTGAAAACAATTTGTATTATAAAAGACATCTGAAAGATTCCATATTGTCGTTTAAATAATGTACCTCATATATATTGTGTCTGAAGTACAGGTTTGTATACACAAATGAATAATGAAAGAAATTATTACAATAATTCCGTTTTCGAAATATATTTTCTTATCACAAGACAGGATGAACAGAAGGATGTTGATGAAAATATGATTTTTTAATATTTTTTGATGAATGTCTTTTACAATAAAATAATTTAAAGGAGATGTTTATATATATATCTTTGTGTTTATAGTTCTTTATCTCGATACCCCCAACATAGGCTAATTTTGCAGTCATTGCACCCCCCCCCCTAAAAAAGGTGTATACTACCATTCATAGATGGGGAAAATAGACCGAATCAGTTTTTCTATTCTAGCTCTGAAGAAAGGTCACTGATGTTGTTGACCCTGTAGCAGCACCCTTGGCTTCTTGGTCGATTCGGCAGATAGCCTCCTTTTTTGTTAATCTTACTTTTGTTAAAGACCAGAAGTTTATGACACGTAAACCAAATGTTATTTAACCAATCACTTGTACAATAAGATTTGGGTTTTCTTTTAATCTGTTACAAATCACGAGTTTCTGCTTCATATTGAATATTACAACATGTGAACTAGTCCGTCATAATTATAATATTATATTTACAAATTCAATAGCCTATCAATTCTACAATGACAAAAAGTAACATAATATGATGGGTAAGATGGTTTCTATCGACAAAATAATACTGACGTCCACTACTATCCAACTACGACACATTGAAGATGAATGAAGGTTAAGGACGGTGGTCACATAAGAGCAGTCTAGAATTCACACTTGATTCAGAATTCTATAATAGAGGTTAGGTGGATTGAGAGCTGCATGGCATGAATGTGAAGGCTGTAATGACAATCAACCACATTAAGACCCGTTCTCCATCCATGACATGAATATATACGTGTGGTATGCACCTGCCCCTATTAACACGGCCACGTGGACTCATTCAAGATGGCGACGCCTTGGCTTTTGACAAGGTGGTAATCGTAACTTGTCACTCTCACTCATCACGCCATCAACTCTCTCTCTCTCTCTCTCTCTCTCCGCATCTTTTTTCATTTCTTTCTCTCTCTTTTTCTTTATTTCTTTTTCTTTCCTCTCTATATCTCCCAAGTCCATCTCTCTCTCTCTCTCTCTCTCTTCCTCTCAATCTTTCTCCACGATTTCTTTACTCCATACTTTCACGCCACCCTCTCTGTCTATCTCTTCCTGTCTATCTTTCAAGAAATCCATTTTTTCCCCCTCAGTTTTCTTCAATTTTCCGATAGTCTATAACAAGCAACGCTGGATTACAACAGCTTCACAAAATTGCATTTCGAAGCATTTTAAAAATCATATTTGCAATGTTAAAACCACTTGCTATGTTACTGTGGCAGGCATATCATTGAAGATTGAATGCGTTTAATTAATTATTTCCGAGTTTGTATACTGAGCTCATCAATGAATCTATTAATCAATAGATCGATGTATGATAAATAATATTAATGAACGTTTTATACTTATGTTTATTTCAAAACTCCTCACAAAAGCCAACGAAGGACAAATAGATATACATCGAGTGAATTTGAATACAATGTGACATTAAGCAGACATTGATACCATACATGACATGTTAAGAAGTGAAATAATAACGACTAAAACCAAATCATATCCAGAATATTGACGTCTGCTGGTTAAGACTACATCTTTTTGTATCTCGGCCTAAATTGCGGGACACTCTTGTCCCAAATACACCTCATCATTGAACCCTAAAAGATTTTTGTTCTCTTTTATTTCGACGAAGTTCACTGGACCGTCTTCCTCCGCCGATGATGATTGACAGAAAGTTCTTTTTTCTTTACTTCGACGAGATGTCACTCAAAAAGGGGGTCCAAACCACCAATCCCTAGTACCAATATCTCCAAGTTTGATTTGTGGGATCAAAATACACTGGACCCGCATCATGTTTCAAGTCAGGACCGTGCTGGAACCAGGAGATGTTTTAAAAAAAGAATAAAGAAGAAAGAAATTGACGCTATAATGTCACTTAACTTTCCATTTTTGTGATGATGGTGGAAAGGTTTTCTTAAAACGTGGAATGCTGGAGTGTGTAATGAAAGCTCCCACACGAGCCAAGACGCAGACAAGTTTTCCTTTTTGTGAAAGAACAAAGTTGGATGAAATCTAGTTAAAGAGACGTTTGAATGACATTGATTGTATTGAAAGAAAATGGTGGAATGATGGGAGCAAATTGGTCATTATTCTGGTTCAATGTTAATGGGTTTTGGAGGCACACGTTCGTACGATTGCGAGTCAAAGGAAAAAAGAAAGAAACAGAAAAGAAGAAAAAGGGAGAGTGAAAAACGGTGGAAAAGAGAGTGGTGGAGAGAAGAGAGAATATGAGAGGAGAGAGAGAGAGAGAAAAAAAAAGAGAGGGAGAAAGGGGGAACAAGCAAAGAGTATAAATGCCTTTGTTTTTAGCACACTTAAAGCTAATCTTGAGTTCTGGTATGGACATCGCATGTCGAGAGAATATGGCTTGAAATTCTGGATTGTTTATCCTGCAGTAGATTGTTTGTTTGAATCTGTAGAATTAAACAAATCTCACACAAACTTGCTGGAATTCATCTTCAATAAAGACCACATCACATAGATTTGGGCCTACTTACCTCTATCAAAATCGTTTGACACATGTCATTTATTTGTAATCTTGAACATTCAGTGTAACTTTTGTTGGATTCTGTGAAAATTTATTTTCTATCATTACCATAACTCATGCTTATCTTTTATCAAGAGAAACACCAACTTTGAAACATAACATGTCCCACACAACTATTACCTTTAAGGTTGAAGTATTGAAGTATGACGTGCATTTCAAACATCTTTTACATCTTAAAGGTGCATTACTTTACGGGAGGGTTCAATATAACACCTCTCTATTATAGGGCGCCACGTATGCTATACACCACCAATGGTGTTGTATCTTAAAGGAGGAATGTTCAAAATTAAAAACGTAAGTACACAAATAAAAGTGGAAAGTTCAGGCTGTTAAGGTGATTATTGCATTTTAAAGAGAATTTATCAATTAGTAGTGAGTAACCTTTAAACTCATTCTAGAAAGTGTGTCCTTTACAATTAAGAGATATTATCACCAAAATGTGTTGAATTGTTCCTTAAACTGTTCAAAGTTGAATATTTTGTTGTATAAAATCACAAATTATACACGTGTAGAAAATTAGTGGCGCTTATTGTACTGGCGAAACGTTGGAGATTACCAAGGGGTCATTAGTGCATACTCTCTTTTCTTCGATCATACATCTAATCCCAAGGGGTCGTAGTGGGTAAGGTGCTACTATCCTACTGTCATTCGGTCTTTGTTTTGGTGTTAAAGATGTTCTCATTCTTCGTCATCCATTGTTTAGATCGGACGGCGCGTGGTGCCACGCGTCTGCTCCCTCGGCCTAATCCACCACTCACGTCACGCTTATCATCATTATCCTCCTCTTCTTCCAGACTTAGAAAGAGAATAGACAAGAAACAAGAAAAACATCGTCATTCTTTCTTCCTTAATTATCTCCTCTTGATAACTTGAGAAATAATAGAACCCATGAAACTTATCCGGAAATCTTTTTACTACTCATGTGCAATTTTGTTGATGAAAATGGATAATAGCACTCGGAAATCTTAGCGTTCGCTAATTAGTGCATAGTTGGGTAAATACACGGCGATGTCATTGTTGCGGCCATACCGCTCGCTGTGCGTCCGTCACGCGTGCATGCGATTAGTTTTGCACGTGCGCGTCTATTATTTAATAAGGAGGGTCATGATCTTTATAGCACAAAGGGTGAATGGAAATAAACCTCATTAAGTGATATAAACAAGTAAATAAGTGAAAAGCAAATAAGTACTCCGTCGCTAAATTACTAGGAGTCTGGTGTTCTTGGGACTTGTAGAAACCTTCATTTTGCATGACTTTAAATGTGGCAAAATGAAGAAAATGTAAACAATAATTGAATAAGTGATATTTCCAAAATGATTCTAAATGTCATGAATTCAAATCTTTAAATTGAATTTAAAAAACATATTTACTTATCTTACAGAAAAGTAAAACAGATTAAAAATAGGCCTATTTATGATTATCATTTTTATTTAGATCACCCTTTTTTCAGGAATATGCGATTACCTTTTCAAACTCATTAATCTGATTGAATGACAACACAGAACATATCAGACACCAAACTGCTTATCAATCCGGCACAAAAAAAACAAAAAAAAAAATTATTTGTCGGTGTTTAATTGTTTTTTGTTTTCTTTTTTTTCTCATTTGATTCCCCCTCTTTAGTTCTTTTTTTTTCTTCTTCATTCTATGTCACATGCTCTATCTTTAACGAGTCAAAAGTAAACATACATACCGTCATGACTTGTATCAAATTAAGATTTTCGATACAACGAAGGTATGAAGTATAGCGCCACTGAAATGATGTGGCTGAAGATCTGATTCAGAGTCACCACTCGGTTACGCCGAGAGCTGGCGCCCTGTTCCCTTTACTCTCCTCCCTCTCCTTCTCATCCTTCTCCTCAGTTAGGATATTTAAAAAAAAAAATCGGTCGCCAGTTATGTTAACGTCTTAAATGAACAGTTATGAAATCAAAGTTTAGATGTAAAGAAATGCATTTAAATATATTGTATTTTTAGGTTTTAATATGTTTTTTTTTTGGTTTCGTTTTGCTTTGTTTTCTTTTTGTTAAACTCTTTTGTTTGCTCTTGTTTTATTTGAAAACCTCGGTTATATATAATAATAATAATGATAGCCTAATAGTCCTAATATTACAGGATCCACTTTTTTTATTTGTATCTATTTGTTGGTGTAAAATGTTGGGTAAAATGTTTGAAATCTCTGCGAGATAATGTTTACGAGATATTTATGATCATGACGCAAATGAATTTCGAAGTTTCTTTCATCATAGGCTGAGCTGGAGAACTTATCTATATTAAAGTATTGTCTAACAAGAATAGAACGTGTTATTTGTATCGATATTCTGTCTAATTTCTTCTTCATCAACGAAGAGAAAAAATTAATATTTTTTTATTTTAAAGAATATTCATCTGTAGAGTTATGGACTTGGATGGATGTATGTGTGTGTGGGATACGTGTAATGTGCGTGTGTGTTTGTGAGTGTGTATCTCTTACTGGCTATCCGTCTTTTTTTACCTGTTTGTCTGTCTCTGTCTCTCTTTGTCTCTTTGTCTCTTTGTCTCTCTCTCACTCTCTCTAAATGTTGTCCTATCATTCGCCGTACCTATTACCACTCTTTATTTTTTACCTATTTTTCCCCTTTTCTAGTTTTGTGATAGTCTAAAATCTCTCTCTCTCTCTCTCTCTCTCTCTCTCTCTCTCTCTCTTTCTCTTTCTCTCTCTCTCTCTCTCTCTTTCTTTCTCTCTCTCTCTGTCTGTCTGTCTGTCTGCACTTTCCCACCTTCACCTTCCTATACCTCAACTTGCCTCTCTGTCCCCGTTCCCAATTAACATTTTTATGAACGTTATCTGACACTGGGTTACAAGCTTGACACAATAAATGGTCGAGAAACCGCACTTTTCCCCCTCTGTTACATTTACTTTCTTGGTTCCCTCCAAAACCCCTGTGGATTCTAAACTTGTCAGCATAACCCAAATACCCAATGTAGTCAATCGAAAGAAGCGCAAACATACCATCAACGCACAAACGTGTGCGCGCACATCTTTATGCCGTTCTTTCAATAATTTCGCCCCTTCTCTTTCTTTCACTCTTTTTTCTTTTCCCCCACTCCTCACAATACATGCAATATTTTGTTCGAATCTTGTTTAAAAATCTCGGTTAGTATATAGTGCAGCATCCATTTTTTTTTCTTGCATGCTCCCTTTACACGAGAGCCGAGTAAATGAGAAAAGAAAGAGCCATACAAAGTAAACAGTTCTCGGCCGAATTTAAACTTTGCTTACGCCATGAATATAATGCTCCCGCGTGCACATAATTCTGAGTCGGTGTGTGGGAGAGCGAGAAAGAGGCAGAGAGATGGATAAATACTGGGACAGAGAGAAAGGCAGAGGCAGTTAGAAATACAGAGAGATAAATGAAGTGGAGAAGAACGAGGAGAGAGAGAGAGAGAGAGAGAATGGGAGAAAGGGGAACGAAAATAGAGACAGATAATGAAGGGAGAGTTAGAAAGGGAAAAAAGGGACCAAGTGTACTATCAGATCATTGGACAATAACAAGTAACTACAAACGATCTACTAAATATAAAATCTAGTAAACAAAACAAAAGTTGTTTATAACAGAATACTTTAAAATAATCAGTTTTATACTATAAGGAAACGATTTAGCTTTAGTTTTAGTATTTAGCTTCTATCCACAAAAATCAACGGCATTCAAAATCAATGTAAAAGATTAATTTAAAAAGATTATACGTCAATATTTCAACAGTCGTCCCAATCCCTATCAATCCAAAACTAAACAATCATCATATTATCTGCAAGCCTTAGCTTTTTTCTTTCTTTCTACATTTCTTTTGAAAGAAATAAACTTACCCTCCCTTCTAAAAAAATTGTTTATTTCATTACATAATAATATAATTAGTTTCTTCAATATTTGATGGCTCCGATTTAAAAGCCACCAATCGTCGTTTCCGGTCGTATGTTCTTCCTTCATCGTATCCCCAAGTTGAAAAATGTTCGTTTCTTTTTAGATATTTAACACTGTTTATCATTCTGAAGTCTCTGTCATCTGACTTGGAATAGTATTTATTCCTTACTTTCTTAAAACAACGAGATATTCTTATCTTAGGAGGCGATCAACTTTGTGATTTTCTGAAGGCAGGAACATTGGCCTAATGGCTAAAAACATTGACATAGAATTGCCTTCTCCTTTTTGACATGTTCTAACACTACAGCGTGTCAGTTTTTATTCCTCCGTTTATTTTTTTTTAAAATAAATCCTTTTCATTCATTTTCCAACCTTTATTTTTCATCCATCTCTCTCTCTCTCTCTCTTTCTCCCTCTCCCGATTTTCCTCGTTCCCCTCTTTCCCTCTTTGTACACGCACATATACACACAAGCACACACGCACACACATACACACACACACACACACACACACACACACAAAGCGTCATCCTCTCTTTATCTACCCTTTCTCTCTCTCTCTCTCTCTCTCTTACTCCCATCTCTTTAACTATATATTTCCCTCTGTCTGTCTGTCTCTCTCTCCGTCTTTCTCTGTCTCTCTGTCTCTATGTCTCTATCGTGTCTGTAGTATTTTGTATTCGCCAACTAATTTAATAATCTCACGACTACATTATTCAACATAATATAATAATATGACGCTAATCAAATCTGCGTTTTACAATGTTGCCTACACCAACATCTTCAATCAAATATTTTCTAGCACTATACAATATTGATATTTCCCCTCCTCTTTCGTATTTTGGTTTAATAGCTCTCTCTCTCTTTCTCTCTCTCTCTCTCTCTCTCTCTCTCTCCCTCTCTCTCTCTCTCTCTGTCTTCCTCCCTCCCATATCTTTTATTTTCCTCTCCCCCTATCTTACTTTTATGGGGGTCAGCTACATAGAACTGTACTTTCGGTCTAATGATACAGATCAAAATCAAGATCCATGTTCTGTCAACCTTTAACCAATCGTTGTTCCTTCTATAAAAACTGTAACCTTTCTTCTTTTATATTTCTCTTTCTTGTCATCCCTTTTTTCGCAAGTGGTTTGCAAACACATCTTCCAAGTTTGTGTTTAGAATATAAAGAATTATATCAAGCTTTGGAATAGTCAGCAAAACATCCTATATTCAATAATAAAATAATCTCTTCTCTAATCTCTAATTTATTTCCCTTTTTCTTTGAAGAGGTTTGTTTCTTTTCTCTTTATTTTCTTGTATACACTATTTTTTTTTCACCAAATCTCTTTTTCCTTTCTTTTTGTAAAAATAGCCACATCTTGCCTCTTTATCTTTTCCATCCTCTTGCACTTTTTCTCCTGATCATTTCTTTTTCTGAGCCACGCCAACACCATCTTCCCAGTTCATCATCTCCACTCGCTCCTGTCTCTTCGATCGTCGCAATTTCCACCATTATCAAATCCCCGGGTACCACATCGACGCATGCCTCACCGATCCGCAGATACAATATTGTGTCAATTATCTCCTTAAAGAAAGGGCTTATATGGTCTAAATTTCAACTAGTATATTATCCGGCCCGCTCCCTGCCTTGTATCTGCGATAAAGTACAGCGCGCAGGTGTTTCGCTCGCTTTTGGGGAAACGACGATGAAGAAAGAACAAGACAGCTTCAGAAAAAAATGCCTGGAGGGGTGAAAACGACGAAAAAGGACTCCAATACGGACACCCTTCCTGATTCGATTTGAGATGGAAAATAAATAATAGAAATGCTAGAAATTCGTGAAATATGTACTTCTTAGCACGCCTTGTCAAGATTGATATGATTTTTTTTATTTGATAAGACGTTGATGTATCTTGTTGGCTATATGAAAAATGAGATAAACGAAATATGCCTGTTGGTGAACTTTTTTGTTTCTCGGGATACGTCAGTTGAAAAACACATTACCCCCACTCAAAGATTTATGTCTACTACACATCTTCATATCCAGAAAATTTGCGGTTTGCTGCCAATATTCCTGTTTTCTCCTTCTTACACCCTTTCCGGCGTTGTCCCTTACTCTTATACCATTATTGTAAATTGATTATAAGTCGCTCTACCCCGTCACATAATACTATTATTAAATATGGAAAAGAAATCACATTATACAAGCATTTTTTGACGTACATGTAGAACCGGGTGTTCGAATCATCTGTATGTCAAATAAATTCAAATCAAATCTTGAGCAATATAACTTCATTTTAGCATACAAAAGTGAACAAAATAAACATTGACAGACTTGGTGTCTTTATTAACATTTACAATGGGGTGTTCCTATTAATAGAAATGTTTGGGATGGGGCGCACCGATATGTTTTACAAAATATTCATTTATACACTAAAATGCAGCCCCAAAAATTAAAAAATAAAAAAAAATCAATGAGTTACGACGACGTCATCAACAAAAACAACAGAAACATGAATGGTGGGTCTTTCTGTATGTCCCGGGAATCCTAAAAATACGTGCTTTTAATCAAGTGACAGTTACATTTGAATTACAATAAAGAGTTAAAAGTGGCGATTAAAGTTGTTTTAATCATTTAATATTTCAATGTTAGTGTCAATGTTTGCGTTACTATTTCTTCAAGCTGCCCTTTCAATAGACCCAGCAACATCGTGCTATATCCAATTCGGAATAAACACCTATATCGTTAATCAAATTATTGATATTTTGATATAATTATTATCTTCTAATACTCTATTTCGTTAAATAAAGAGGAAACGGAAAGAAAAATGTATTGATGGTGTAGTTGTGGTTCCTGGTTTGTATCTTGGCCGCAAATTCTGATCGATGACCATATTACATTGAGTGGTCTTGTTGCTACATTGTTCGTTATAACCCGGGGTACTTAACCCGGGAGCTCTCATCCAATTATCTAAATTAATTTGAGAGATTAAAGATTATAACAATCGGGATAGTACCGCTTTCCCTGATGAAGTAGTCTATCTTTGCTGGAAAAGGTGGATATACAAATAAAAACAGCCTGGACATAGTCACCCTGCCTTAAATCTCAAGGGTGTACTTTCTCGAAGTATAAGATTGAGAGGGAGAGAGGAAGATGGACGTAGATAGATAGATAGAGAGAGAGAGTGTGTGTGTGTGTGTATGTGTGTGAGAGAGAGAGAGAGAGAGAGAGAGAGAGGAATGATAGAAACATGAAGTGAAGGAAGGGAGGGGAGGGGGAGAGAGAAAAACAAACCCTGAAAATTATAGAAAAGAAGGAGGGAAGAATGAGTGAAGGAGTGAGTGAGAGAGAGAGAAAGAGAGAGAGAAAGAGAAAGAGAGAGAGAGAGAGAGAGAAAGAGAAAGAGAGAGAGAGAGAGAGAGAGAGAGAGAAAACGATATAGAGACAGGGAAGGAGGGAAGGTTGAGAAAGGGGGCACAGCCAAAGTATGTTTAGTTTTTTCCTCGACGTTTTGCAACGAAATTAATTGTGACAGCAATTTTGCTGAGTAACTTTCCAAGACAATAGTTGATCTTGTCCTGGCAAATGCTATAAAGATTGTTCATGTTTTTATTATATTTACGTTTCTCTTTACTTCATATGCATTTCCACTCGACTCTCCTTTTTTTTTTCTGGCGACGATCAAAAATAAAACATCCCCCAGAGTCTCCCTGTCTGCGACTTTTAGCGTAGAATGTCGCCCGGAGTTCTTATAATAGTTACTGTTCCAATCTAAATGGAAAATTTTTTTTCCTGAGTTCATTTTGGCTTGGCCTCTAAGAGGTATTTCCTATTGGAAATGCTTTGTCTGGATTATGATCTATCGCACCGATTAAGCTAAAAAATTGCTTTTAGGATTTTAGAGCAAAGTAGCATTCTGTGGCAAATACATTTACTCTTTACGCTGATTCTCAGGTTTGTAATACATGTTCATGATTTTGTTGTTCAATTAGGTAACTCCTTTTCTCAGCTAATACTGTTGGTGTTGCCCAATTCCGATGAAAGCATCAATGTATTAATTCCCTAGTCGTTTACTTCAGTCGGCTGTGACGTCACGCTTACCAATGTTTATGCAGGGGAAGATGGGGGTCATGTCGCTTCAGTAAACTCGACTGAATTTGACGACCAATTACGCCCTGTTAAACAGTGTGTATGTTGCCCTTTTCCCCGTGCTTTCACGAGAAGTGCACCCGGCCAATAAAATGAAATTGGGACGAGGCGTTAGGAAAAGAAAAAGGCAGGAAAAGCCTTGTTTCTCGGTTAGATGAATTCCTTTCATGCCTCGAAAGTTTCTTTTCTCTTGGTCCATTTCAATCTAAGTGAATGACCTGTCCTAGTCGAGTTATACGTATCTCGACGTTACCTTCATCAAGCCAACTTTCATTTGTACCACGCCCTCTGCTCTCTTTCTTTCTTTCTTTCCTCCGCCCCTCTCCTTACTTTTTGAATTTCTTCATCTGTTCGAAATGCTATTCTAATGCTGAAATCTAGAGGATAATTTGATATGTATAGAAAAAAATTTCATCGAAAAAGTAATCATTTTAATTTCTATAAATAAAAATCATCTCTTCTGTTTTCTACGTTACATTGGAAACACGTACGTTGAAGAAATAATCTTTAAATTTCTTTTGGGGAGAAGGTTTTGTTTTGTTGTTGTTTCTATAGTACATTGCCATGACTCATGATTTTGCATCATAGCCAGCCCTAACTATGAAAATGGTGGGGTAGATTCTGCAATAGTGATTACGTCCATGCGAAATCTTTAATCGCTAAAACTCCGTTAGACTTTATAAAATAATTTTGTTTAAAGAAATGTGTCTGTGTTGTTTAAGGGTGGCAATGTCATATCACAACATCTTGTTTGAGTATTTTTCATGTTGAAGGAAGTAATCTATTCCATTGATCTTCATTTCTCGTATTTTCCCTGCCACAACCATGGTGAGTAAGATAGAGGGATGGTTGGAGGGCTTGACACAGAACGGTCATCGGAGCGTGTGCCGATCCGTGCCGAGTGCAACCCGGGCTGGGAGTCTCAGCTGCTCAGGGCAAGCGAGCTGAATCAATAATGAGAGGGAGAAAGAGAGGGGGGCAGAACCCCGTTCTAGAATCGGGACAGTGCCCGTCAATCGAACAACCTGAGTGTGAAAATGAAGACAGAGTTAAGGAAAGAGGGGAGAATATCCACGGTACCCCCCTTTCCCGGTCCCAAGGGGGTGCGGAAAACGGGAGCATACTGTCAGCTTTGGCAGAGCACGGGTGCGAAAATGGGAGAAGATGGACAAGAGGCGATCGAGAGGGGTAACGAAATGTACCCCCTCGACGATGGCGAGGGGTGAAAGGTGACATGACTGATGGCGTTTTACAGGTATGAAAGGGGGCACGGGAGGTGCACTTTTTCTTTCTTTATCCAAACTCGAACATAAGATGTAGCATCTTTTAACCCAGGACGTGTGAAGGGTAATATTCATCTACGCATGATTGTTGTGAAACATGTGTGATTTTGACGTTCAGGTCACGCCCTGTCCTGGCAGGCGCCACAAACTATTACACAATCCCAACACAAGATGTGACCATTCGGACACTCGGATGTAGGTCTTATATTGCCAATCAAACGAAAAGGTTTGCATTTACAGCTGATTTCAGACGAAGTACGTGAGGGATTTCATCTTCTTTTCTCGTTTAGATATTCTATTCTCTAGAAAGACGTCCAATAAACACGTTTGGAAAGGCAGCTGCAAGAAAGAGTAACAGAAATTTCACCAGTAAAACAACAGCTATCATGGGACTTTTCTTTATACTTTTGAAATAATGAGGACAACTTATGCAATAAAGTGACACTCGATTCTGAGCAATGATGGAGAAAAATAACTGGGACAGTTTTCTCGGGGTATTCTGTCACTTTAGGTTAAATTTCGGTTGAATCGTCATGAACTTTTCTACGGTCATGCGCACAAGTATAATAATCAAATGAAAACTAGATAATAAATAAGACCGCGAGGTTGATGTCACTTTGATATCTGTGACATTAGTTTGATATACTTCTACTTATAAATCATTCATTTTGTGCCTCAGATTATCGGACAATTAGAATTGTGCGCATTTTTCAAATGCTGTAGCCAGTATGAAGAAACGTCGCTATGCATTGCAGAATAATGATAAACATAATATTCCAAGTCAATGTGTATACAATATTTTAATGCACATAATTAGAAAAGTAGCATTAAAAGCAGAAATAACTGTCTCAGAAGTCAACCGCCCATGTTGAATTTAAATCAGTTTTCATTTTCATGTTCAATCTTATGAAGATGTTGAAGAACTCTAACAACCATGTTTTCGAATTGTACCTTATATCATACATGTATTACGTAATGTTGTCATAGAATTGTCATTGCCGAAATTAATTAAATGAGATTAAAAGAATTGAATCCTAGAACCACATGAATTTCTGACTTTTTTTAAATGCATTTTCAAAAATTTGTTAATATTTTGTCCAGACTCTCTCCCTCTTTCAAATGTTTTTCTTTCGTTTTTTCTCAATCTATCTCTCACCATCAGCTCTCTCTCTCTCTCTCTCTCTCTCTCTCTCTCTCTTGGTTCCTAAACAAAGTGTGGCACGCTAGACCGTTCCCTGATCGTGTTGTTATCTGCAATTTCATATTGTTGTCTTTACATGATCTACTACCATCTCATGGTGTCGCACAAGTTCATAAATCTATGATATTATCGGAGGGGTTATACGCGGTCATATTATGCCGTCTCGAGTTGGACGGAGATGGCCGTTGACTAGGTAGCGAAGCGTCAATTCATCTCGTATTGATGAGGTAGGCTCTTAGATCGGACTGCATCATCTTTAAGATGACCAGTCGTGTGTAAGGCATTAGTGAGATGATGATAGAAGGATGATAGAGAAGGTGAGGGAAAGAGAGGGAGAGTGAGGGAGAAAGAAAGAGAGAAAGAAAGAAATAAAGAAAGAAGGGTGGTAGATACCAAGACTCCATTTGGGAGGCTTAAAATCGTTCAGGAGAAATAGCAGTGCAATCTATGGGTTTTTATAAGAAAGCCTTAATGAAAATCAGATTTTATACCGCTTTGCTTTGTTTTCAATTCCAAAGATGTATTTTCTATCAGCAAGGATTTAATATATGTTTTCCTGGATTTATGAAAATTGTCATCACGTGGTTGAAGAAATTTGACACTGTAACAAATTGAAGTTGTTGAATGTAGTTTGGGACCAAATAATTATTGTTAAGATTTAGTGATAATTAATATCATTATCTTTACGACTGATTTTTTTTTAGAAGGGTCATTATTCTTAACATCATAATTCAAATGACAGAAAACACAGTATTAAATACCTTTTAATTTGAAGAAGAAAAAAATAAAACTTGGTGGGTGTGTGTTTCATGTTTTAAAGAATACCATAATCGCCTTTTAGAATACATGTAGTTATGTCAACATCAATAAAATATAAAAACATTATTGTTCATACCTTTGATTTTGTAGGAAAGAAACCCAAGGATGTCTGTCATCAAGTAACTGAAATAGATCACGACATGCCTTTATGTTATCTTTACAGACAACACCAAAGAAGAAGCAAAATATGGTTATGATGTAAAATGTCTAAAATATATTTACCCCCACAGGGTAATTAAAAGTCCTAAGATGAATATCATACAAAAATAACTTTAATATCCTATTAGAAATTGTGTCATCTTCCCATGTTAATAGTTTATTTGTCTTCTAAGAATCTTACGGATATATAATCTCAAAATACTCCCTCTCAACATTATCCCTTCTTTCCTTTCCAAAAGAATATTTAAAAGAAAAAGGGAGAGAGACGAAGAGCGAGAAAAACAGGATGGGTCGGTTACATGCTGTGCTCCCTGAAGAGAATCCAGAGGGGGGAAATACAGGGGTACGGAGCGCAGAGAGGGGAAATAAAGAGGGTACGAGCCCCGGGAAGGGTAAGCAATTTTTTTAGTTGAAGAAAGCATAGACCTACAGAAAGGGATACTTATCTTTCAGTTCAAGGTGATTTAAAACAGGTAACTTTTCTCTCCCTCCCTCTCTTTCTCTCTCTCTCTCTCTCCACCTCTCTCTCTCTCTCTCTCTCTTTCTCTCTCTAGCTCTCTCTCCCTTTCTCTCTCTCTTTCTCTCTCTATCTCGCTCTCTCTCTCTCTCTGTCCCAAGCCCGTTTCTGCCTTGCATGTGTGCTTAATTAACGGTTGCCGTGACTCACTCGCCGGGCAGTAGTCGGAGACAGAGGCAGGGGGATTCTGAGGGTGTTTTCCAGCATGACTCGGCACTGAGAGACAGGGTCTATACTTTCACTTCTTCACACCAGACAATACAAAATAATATCCATCAGATTCGAAGGATCTAGCTATTCCTCTACAACCCTTTAAAACGATCGCAGTTCAAAGACCAGACAAAGTCGTTTGTCGGTCAAAAATAAATTCAAACCTCCCGGAAACTCCTGGGATTAGTCGGTTTATTTTCTACTTTTTATGGGGGCGGTTTGGGAGGCGGCTTCTCAGATATCTTTAGCATAATGGATCACGTACAAATGCACTCTACGAATATTTTAGATGTCTATTATTTTGTAAATAGAAACAATGATAAGAATCTAATTTCCTTTTCGGATTATTCAAATGTATATCATTTTATGGAATCAACTATTAATGTATTTATCCTGGAGCATTGTGATGATAATGGTGATGAGCGATGAGGCGAATAAGACTGTGTGCTTGACTTGATACACATTGTGTTAAAAATTCATAAAAAATCATATTTTTTAACTTTCACTAAAGTTTAAGCTCAATGAATAAGCAGGTTGATTTCATCTAATCTCTATGCTTAAAATTATTAAGTCATAAGAAACGTTGTATATATTATTCGGTTCCCTAAAAGAGGTTTTGCGTGATTTTGAAGAACCGTGTCATTTTGTATTAGTGAAGATAAATTAGCAATACATTGTCAGTAATCTTTTTTTGTCGAATGAGAAGAATCGAGTCTCATTTCAAAGCATATAATTTTATCGTGTTTATAGCGTGGATTTCTTCTCTCGAAAAACTCACGAACTTTTTGTATTTTTCTCATTAAATAGACTCTTACATCTTATTCTTGCCATATAATTATTTCGGTGGAATCGGTAATAATAAAATTGTGAATCTCTGCACCTTTCGACAAGTGCTTTTAAGCTCATCTGACATCGCCACGAGAAACGTGCAAAATATAGGTGATGTATCGGTGATAGCGAGCGCAGAGCTCATTTTGAAAACGAGAAAGCCAGCGAAATGCTGCTTTCGAATCGGAGTGAAACATTCAAACCGTTTCTTATTCATAACTTAGTGAAATAAATTATTCATTGCCACTCGAAGGTAAAGATCAACTCAAGTGCTGAATTCACTTCTCGAAAGAGGGGTGAAGAAGATGAGTGAAGGAGGAGGAAATATCGGGGAAGGGATGGGGAAGGGGAAGACGAGATACCACCGGCAGAGACTTTTGTCCCCATCGTTTTCGTCGCATCCTCGGGTAAAAGTAAACATACTTGTATCGAAGTCTGAGGACCGTCATTTACATACGATGCGCGTTCGACTTGAGGTAGTAGGCTGATAGGAGTGGGGGAGAGATGGAAGGAGGCGAAAGGATCTCGAAAAGAAGGGTCCTCTTGCCCCCTTTCCCCCCGTTAAGATGAGCCTTTAGTCCTAAGATAATGCATTTATCAGTCTAATGAGGTAGATAGCGAGGATCGCCATTATGCTTAACTATGAATATCTTACAACGAAGCATTCGCAAGTCCATTAATATAATCAATTGAAGTGTTTTATGATTATAAATTCGCCTTTTTTTATATTGATTGTACAGTTATGTGAAGATACACCGATATACACAAAGCTGTTTTACACACTCAATCATAAATCATATACCTGCTGTGGTGCATTGTTTTATGACTACTACTGTTGCACTAAAGACGCGCCCTGTGAAAATTTCATTCTAACTTTAATATAGCCCTCTTGAAGAAAAAAAATCGAACTGTTTTAAACAAGTCCAGTTGGTTTTGCACGGCCTTTGTTTTTAAGAATTCTTAACAGGGAGAAAATTGAATCTCTTTAATAAGATTAAACAATACTGCAATATTCAAAGTCATTATGAGAGTCTCAAATTTCTTACCCCCCCCCCCCCTCCCCCTCCCGACCCATCGGACAGGATACAAACGTGTTTCACATCTTATGGTCCTCATCTTTACAAAGTGGGTAGGGAATTGGTAGAAGTAGAGATAGGAAGAGAGAGAGAGAGAGAGATAGGGAGAAAGACGGAGAGAGAGGGGGAGAGAGATAAGATGAGAGAAAAGGTTATAAAATAGGCAAAGAGAGAGAGATGAAGAAAGAGAAAGACAGACATACAGAATGATTGAGGGCTAGAGAAGAAGAAAGGCGAGTGATATAGGGAAAGGAGAGAGAAATGTGAAGACTGAGAGAACGGGAAATATAAAGTGCAAATCGAAAGAAACAAACAGTCAGATATAGAATAGCAGAGGGAAAGAAAGTAACCGAAGGAAGGGAGACAGAGAGAGAGAAAGAGAGAGAGATAGACAGAGAGAGACAGAGAGAGACAGATAGATAGAGTGGGAAGGGAGAGAGAGACAGGGATAGAGAAGGGGGAAGTAGTGGTGGACGTACCATCGAAGTCGAGGGTGATGTTTGTCGCCACACTTGACCGACAGGAAAAGGGCGACGAGTCGAGCTATCAAGCATCTACTCACTCCATCAAGATGGATGTGAAGCGAGATACTTGCTCTTTTCTAAGACGGGATTGAGAGAGGGCGAAGAAAGACAGAAACAGATATTAAGTAGAGAGATGAATGGATAATTAGGTATTAAATATACAGATATATAAATATATAAATAGATATATAGATAGATATATGGATGGATGGATGGATGGACGGATGGATGGATGGATGGATGGATAGATAAATAGATAGATAGATAGATAGATGGATATAATTATGGATAGATAGATAGATGGATGGATGGATGGATGGATGGATGGATGGATAGATGGATAGATAAATAGATAGATAGATAGATGGATATAACTATGGATAGATAGATATATGGATGGACGGATGGATGGATGGATGGATAGATAAAAAGATAGATAGATAGATGGATATAATTATGGATAGATAGATAGATGGATGGATGGATGGGTGGATGGATGGATAGATTGATTGATGGATGGATGGATGGATGGATAGATGGATGGATGGATGGATAGATAAATAGCTAGATAGATAGATGGATATAATTATGGATAGATACATGCATACATGGACAGACAAACTTGATTCAGTGAGATGAAGAGTGTGGTGGATAATGTTGAGACGGGACATCACCTGAAAAGAGAGCTAATTTCCTATTTAACATTTATATATCAAATAAAAATACTCACCATTTGTCAATCCTCGTCGGAAAATTCACAAAAGTGAGATTTCTTATTTGTCCTCATCATGTTTTTATATATCGGACACCTGTGGCAAAATGTAATTATCCACTTTATTTTACCCCTTATCAACCAACTTGCCACGTTAAGGACTTAAGGGAGGGAGCGTGGGATATTTCCTGCAATTGGTCAGACACTCCTCTCCAGATTCAAAATTGGCAACTGAGTGAAAGAAATCACAAGGTATTTAAGACAGTTTGGGTTCATATATATATATTGGGAGAGGAGAGAAATAGTAAACGAGGACTATGTTGACTGTATTATTATTATCACTTCTATTGGATAATTATAGTCAAGCTTGCCTAATAACTCCTTGGTAATTCGGATTTTATAGACACGCACTGATTATATCAAGTTTGATTATGTACTATGATTAATTGTTACATCATCTGTAAGGTGGGTTCTAGTCATGGATTCAAACAGGGACATCGACAATGACGACGGCGATGACCTGCTTTTTGAGGTTTTATGTAGGATCAAACACGTCAGTCAACTGTCATTCTACAAGCTGGCTGGCCAGGCCAGACGATATAGACTATCGAGACTACGATCAAGTAGATATCGAGAGGAGGAAAGTGCAATATCACTTGGGATGATGTCGCGCATGCGTACGCGCATTGTGTGTTTAAACCCGACACCATCTAAGCCATCGAAGGGGGAGGAAATATCTCTCCGTCGAAATGAGTCGACAGTAAATAATTTCTTGATCAAACTCCGATCAATCTGGGCCTATCTAGTTCGGAAGGTTCAGTTCGGGGTGGCGATGAGCTGCCAGAGCAAACGAAAGAAGGAGGAGGAGAAGGAGGAGGGAGGGGTGAAATATTTAGAGCGAGGAAAGATGCCGAGCCTATACGATTCGTCATAGAAACACGTTCGGTAAACACGGGTAAAAGTACCGCTTGATGGTTACGTACGTGCTCCCGCCGTAGCAGACGACATGCTCCGCGCGTCGCCATCACCGACTCGAAGTCAGCCGCGCGCTCATAACCAAAGCACCTGAATTAATACAACAAAATATGGGCGGTTGTTAGTTTGGTTTTCAGGCTTAGACATCATTGAGTCACAGTCCGGAAAAGAGGGTTTAGACGCTTAAGTCTGTCGGACAACTTCTACATCAGTATATATCAAGTACTTTCACCTATTAGTCACTGACACTCATTGGTAGTCTACAAGATAATTAATATGTAATTTTTGAGGATTTATTAGACTAATCGGTGCTAAGAGAGTAGACTATGCCACATTTTTGTTCTTTCCACGACTTTATTTGCCTTTTGAACAACAAAACACACATACACACCTCCAGCGCAACAAAACACACATACACACCTCCAGCGTGTGCTTTTCATGATTTAATTTTCATACAATACTCACTTAAACCAACAGAGTGTGCAGTTTTCAAAACCCATTCTACATTTGCTTTTCTAAATTTGTTATATGCCGAAGTTATTTCTTCTGTGCTGTAAGCTAAGATTATTGAGCAAATTGCTTCTTCGCTGTTCAAACTGTTTTAGAACAATGGTTGTCTTACAACAAATTGCTTCACATCTGAAAATCAAGGTGAACGAATAGAAGTCGGGATTTTTGTTGGGTTGTCTGTCCACTTCAAACGTTATTCCACTTGTCCGATTACTTTGTATTATCGCCTGCCTGGTCTGAGTCCATATTTACCATTTAGCCTCCTCTTTACAATGAAACTTTACAGAAATGTTTAGTCATTATGCGAATGTGCTATTTAAAAAAACAAAAGAATGTTCGTTTGTTTGTTTTATGATGGTTCTATATACATTTTGGAGGGATTTCTTTTAAAAAATTCATGTTGAGCTTCCATTACAAATCACATAGAAAAACTCGCCATCATACTTGTTTCAGAGACAGTGGTTTTCCACAGAGCCGACTTATACTGTTTCTAATCTAGAACAGATAGCAGGGATAGATTCAGGTCTATACACAAGAATCTACCTGATTTTTATCACGAGGTGCTATTTTCTTCCTTCATTATAAACGTGAAAGAAATGCATATCGTGTTGCCTTACCGTTCAAAATAGGTCCCGTATTGACGATGGAAATCGGAGAAATAAGGCTAACGAGATCATCTAATCGATTTGAGAGCTTTACTTTTTTCAGCCTGTGCTGAAAATCATATCTGATTTCTCTCTTTCGATTTCATTATTCCTTAAGAAATGACTGGATAATGGCCAACCGCTTCAAATTTAAAGGTTTAAAGGTTAACACTGAAGAGTTTAAAAGTGCGAAACCGTCTTTAAAACTAAAAGAGTAAAACTAAGTTTATCAGGTTAAAACTAAAGCAAACATGAAATTTCCGAATTCATTAGGTCAAGAACCGAAGAAGAATTTAACTGAAGATACAAACTCATTATTTGTTGAATAAGGTGGAACCGATATCGTGATACCATAGTTTATAAGGTTGAAACGAAATCTTGAAAACTAAGTTTATTAAGATTGCAAACTTCGGAGTAAGATGGCCTTAACCATGAGATGTTCTACAAGCCGCTACAGTGCGGTCATTAACCGCGTACATTGGCACTTCTCATCGCACAAGCTTCTGTTGGGAGAAAAGGGTAGCAAAAGGAGAGCTTTTTTTTTTCTTTCCTGAGAAAAAAATATGTAACTAAAACTAAAATATAATGGTTGGCTAGTTTGCATGGCCTAGTTGGCAATGATTTTTGAGCAAACAGAAGTGCGAGATCAATCAACGGCTCCCACGGGATAGGACAGCGAGGGAAGGATAGTAAGACTCGCTGGGGGTAGCATCAGGCGCCCTGCGCGACTGAGAAAGAGGAGG
>BEXV01000034.1:267669-280119 GCA_003118195.1 Hemicentrotus pulcherrimus | reverse complement strand
GGGAAAAGGAGCATCGAAGCGGGTCCCTTAGCGACCCCACTTCACTCTCTCCGATGTGCAGCGACACGAGCAGTGATGAGCAGATTGTCTTTCACGCTCGGTGCCATCTCGAGTATTGAGCAGCCCTTTCTCCACAATGCCCAAAGGAGCCTAGTTACGCCCGCTAAAGCATCACACTTCCTCACACACACACACAATCATACTCTCCCCCTCTCCCTCTCTCTCTTTCTCTCTCCCCTCCCCCTCTCTCTCTCACACACACATACGTACACACACTATCTCTCCGTCTTTCTCATTCCCCCTCTCTCTCTCTCTCTCTCTCCCTACCTCCCTCCCTCCATCCATCCTACCTCCTTCCCCAAGTTTACACATTCATCGACGCCTCACTAATAATCCATCCCAAGTACCTTCGTATAACCCCATATACTCCCTCCGGAGTAACCCCCTTTGCTTACAGGTTTTGGTCACTAAAGGGTCCTCACCTCTCCTGAGCATCTTATATACCTACTATCATCTTCATCATCTCCATCGCTACCACCATCTCATTCATCATCCTCTTAGTTCTATAATGACGTCATCATTAAGTGCCATTGTTTTGTTGTGATCATGCATGGTCCAAGTTAAAGATTTTACAAGTACTTGTTACCAATTCAGATTATCATCACAATTATTGTGATTTCTGGGAAGATTTATGTGCATTTATACAAAAAAATGTTTTAATATATCTACATCGTAAATACTGCATTTCATTTTCACTTTTAAGAATAGCCAAACTTTTGGCGTGACAGTACAGTGAAATGAAGTGATATGCATAATGTTTACACAGTTGCCTTAAAACTCCGGTTACTTTATTGTGTGCAGATACAATATATCAGGCTGACACAACAGGATTTTATCTTTAATTCAACAGGAGCATAAGCTAAAACATCATGGGCTATAGGATTTTCTCATAGGTAATTTTTGTCTAAGGCAGTAAGGTGTGTTAGTAGAAAGTACTCTCAGGGCTGGGGGGCAGGGGGTGGGGAACATTATTTAAAGAAAAAAAGGGTTAGAGAGACAGAGGCGGTGTAGAGATAGCAAGCAGTCTGACGTCCAAGAGAAGGAGGGGAAAAGGAGAAACTCAGCCCTCTTCTAATCACGCTGACGAGAAATTGGTCCATTTCCTGCGCGGTTGTTGGAGAAGCACCAGTTTTCCGCTCCCTCGTTCCCTTCAGAGGACGGGTATCGCATTGCAAACGCCGCCGCCTCGCCCAAGTGGTCGGCGAACAGACCCCGGTTGGCCCCCGTATCTGGTGGGAAACCGATCGCCTAAGCAGCGGCGTCAATTTTCTCGCTTTTTATGAGTTTCCTCTATTTACGAGGGACGCTCTGGAATCCTACCCAAATAACTCTTGTCTTCCATCCCTTCGAAATTGCTCGTCCACAAAAGTCTGAAAACAAAATGTGAGAGCGGGAGATAATCTCAATGACAATCGACTGTAATACTGCGGTAATCCTGGATTTTCTGCGAAGTACTTGGTTCCGATTCTCCTTGCTTTCGAGCACTCATGTTTCCCGAAGTCGCCGCCATTCTCGCTTTCGACTTCAGCTCCTTTACGCTCGTTGTTGGGCGAAAACCGCGAAATAATTAGACAAGTCCCCCACAAAGCTATCGAATGCTCTCGTTCTATGTAAGCATTCAACGATTTCACAAGGAGCATGCAAATAATGGGAAACATGCAAGGTTTAATTGAATGCTCCGTAATTGAATAAATTAGGTTCAATGAACTTTGGAGAGTTTTGCTGACTAAACTAGATAACATGCGATGCAGTTAGTCAATATCTAATGTAGATAGTTGGCATCTTGATAATAGAAAAAAGTATTCCCAGGAGGTGCAGTGGTAGTAATGGTGAAGGTGATGGTGGTAGGATGGTGGTGATGGGGGTGAGGGTGATGGTAGTGATGTTAGTGTTGGTGATGATAGTGGTGTTGGTGATGATGGTGGTGGTGATGGTGGTGATGGTGGTGGTAGAGGTGATGGTGGTGGTGGTGGTCGTCCTTTTGGTGGTGATGATGGATATAGTGGTGGTGGTGATGGTGATGATGATGATGATGATGGTGGTGATGATGGTGGGGATGGGTGGTTGATATAGTGGTGATGTGACATTATTTGGACCTAACATATTACTTGTCATTTGCAATTCTGCACACCTCTGTTCACTTCAATCAGTAAGGTTGCTTTCAGAATTTGTCAAATAGATATTTCTGTATATATGTTTCAAATATAATGAAGTGCGTGTCTGGATATGTCCTCCGTCCCTAATTCATCACTCAAATGAATTTGCGAAAGGCGTAAGTGGCTACTATAATAGTCACCATTCTGATTAATCCAGAGAATACGGGGGTATTGGAGATGAAAAGTCCCATGCGTCATCTGAAATGGTATTTTTAAACATAAGCTTCTATACTTGTTGGATAGGAATAAATCTCTTCGATTTCTCTTTAGATAAACCTTTATGTCTAACGAACATAACTTTATGAATATTTTAGACCAAAAGGGAAATCAAAATTGTTCTACAACTTTCGCTTTGTTTTGTTTTCGGCAGCTGTTTGTAAAGTTGGTTGTAATTTTATGTTTGAAATCTTTAAATATATGAAGTTTGCAAACTGTTAATGGAAATCTCACAACATCGAATCATTTCTGTAAGAACGTTTGATCTTGATGAATAAACGATGGAACTCTTTAGCAATTGCAGTGTTTGGCAAACATCAAACACTAAGATAGAAAACAAAATCGAGATGTGTCATCACGACACCCCATCCTCTTTTAAATTTAAAATAATCGGAGGCAAAGAACATGTTTTTTATTTAAATTTCGGCCTGAAGATCTATTCTCATTATTCTTATCTTAACTTATAATCTTGGGGCTGGGAATCTTATCATCATGTAAAAGGAAAACAGAAAGAAGTAAAAGACATTAACGATTATAATACTTATCTAAGAAATGCTCGCTTTTACTTCATCTCTACAAACAAGTTACGTGTATTATGTAACATACATGTATGTTACTCAACCTCTATTGACTTGGGGGAATCAAGTCTGAATTTTCAGGGGAGAACAGGAAAGCGACACAGCGTTATGAAATTTTCATCATCCAATAAACATGTTATCAATCCGCCTAAATCAAATAACTGCACCCTCCCATCTTTCCGACATTCATAAAGCGTGCCAATGCATATAGAGGTGAAAGCATTAAAGCTTTCCGGTTTTTCGGAGCAAAGAGCGGGACTTATTTCACCCTTTCGTCTGATCTTCATTTCTCCTCCTTCTTTCCGCTTCATACACGCGATGTCCGACGGTTTCCGAACGGGATTGGCGCCCGGGCAGGGCGGCTTAATCCCTAGGTGGGTACGAGCTGGAGAAAATAGATATAGGAGGGAGATAGATGAGAAGAGAAGACATTTCTTAAACGGAAAAGTAGCCCGGGGCTGGGATTGACTTCTATCCTCATTCGTTTGCCCTCTCTTCTTCTTAAAACGCTTCATATGCTTTATTTTTAAGTAGGCATGTAGACCACTCCTGACCATGTTCGTAGGATCAACTCTACCCATTAAGAGTATTTTTGACCGAATATGCTGATCATGCTTCGGCCATTAGTAGCCCTCTTGATTGAAAAACGAAATTTAAGAAGGGGACAGAGAGAGAAAGAGAGAGAGAGAGAGAGAGAGAGAGCGAGAGAGAGCGACAGAGAGAGAGAGAGAGAGCGACAGAGAGGGAGAGAGAGAGAGAGAAGTGGGAGGGGGTGAGAAAGAAAAGGAACGGTAGGAAAGGGCAAAAAGAAGTGAGAATGGATACAGAGGTGGGAAAGAATAATGATAGAGGGGGTGAAGCTCGTGGATATATATATATAGAGAGAAAGAGAAAGAGAAAGAGGGAGAGAGACAGAGACAGAGGAAGAGAGAGACAGAGAGAGAGAGAGAGAGAGAGAGAGAGAGAGAGATAAAAGGAGACAAAAAGGGCAACTGACGGGCAGAAAGATGTATTGTTTGTTATTAACCCTCTCCCTTTTCATGACGGAAAAATCCCCCAAATCTAGACAATTTTTAATATTGTAGATGACAGCAGCCCCTCCCCACTCTCCATCTAGCCCCTTCAAAATATCCCAGGGTCTCCCCCTTCTTCTTCATTTGAAAGATGACGGCGTTGGAAGTTCATATGTCAACACACGTCACTGTGCGGATTAACATGTAATTGCACTTTTGGCGATATGCACACAGGCATGATAATATAGGTGGATCGGATTATCGGTATTATTCACGTTGGGCGAATAGAGATTAATTTCATTACTTCCATGTCAAGCTTGGCTGTTTACTCCCGGCATCCACAACCCCGTTTCATTTTCCTCCTCGATTCCATCCACCAAACTAATCTTCCACGACCATGACGGCAGACTCTCTCCTCATTTGCCCTTCCAAGGGCTATTCTCAATAATAATTATATTTATTGCACCTACCACGCCCTCTCTTTTTAATAATATTTATTGGATACCATTTTGTAATTAAAATAGCATGCCATATCATGAACAGTAGTTTTTAAAATTGTTCTTTGGAATTTGTCTATTTCTTAAAGAGAGGGGGAAAAACCACTACAAACACTGAAAAATAAACAAATAATATTCCTTCCGAAATGACTCTTGCCATTGATGTACAAGCCAACACAGTTCAACAGACCATAGCTATCTGAGAGAGATAGTTTCTTCACCAGAAGTTGGTTCTGCCTGGTCAGACATATTTTCATGAAGCTCAAAAATATTAGGAACAATATGATTTAACCTATGACCCATCTCGCGTACGCGTAGATGTGCCTGTCACATCTATCTCTCTCAATACGCTATGCATGTAGGCTACTGTACACTTCTCTCTCACGTCTTCGTTCTTTCCAACGGTTATACATGTACAATAACTGCAACAAAAGTGCCACTACTCTTGCATTTCTCCAATCCATGTATCGTTCCATTCACTTTAATCTCCTTTTTAAATTCATTCTGTCCCAGCTTTCACGTTTCCATTTCAAATTCATTCACACAATTTCTCTTAAACTGGAATTCATGACAATCAAATACAAACTCATTGCACGTACTGAGACACAACATGGGTACAGAAAAGCAAGAAAGATTGGATCATCAGTTGAGGTTCACAGTGAACTTTACTACATTAACAAAAATCACACATTGAAACAATGAAAGAAAAAGAAAAGCAAGAGAAACAGAAACTATTTACAATATCATTACAAAACAGGAATAACAGTACATTGTAAAATCGTCCAGACAAAATCAATAAAATTCAAATTCAAATCTTATTGATCTAAATCCAAACTACTTTGATCAAAATCAATATGGAGTTGAACATTTAAAGGGAAAGGGGCTAAGTTTTTACCAGTTTGAACATTGGTGTACAGCTGATGGACATGGTACGTCTTGGTTATGCTTGAGAAATGGAATGTGAAGTACATGTATGTACAAAGAAAAATAAGTGTAAATAAACAAATTAATAAAATACATAACACAATGTAATCAAATCTACACTTAAAAATGCAACATTTTAAAAGGGATAGACTTTGATACAAAATTTTTGATCTATAGTGCATTTTGAACCTTCCAAGTTTCCTAAAATTTGGTCTCCAACTTATCAATCTTATGAACTGAGATATGTAAAAATTAGTAGAAAATGCATAAATTTCAGACCCATTTACAAGAAAGTGTTTACAAACCATTAAAAATGTCAACTATAATACATGTTTCCCCTATCATACAAACCATGTAGTATACTACAATGTACAGTGTATTTACATATCTTTTCCTTTCATTATCATTCAAGCGAATGTAGACAAGCCTGACGTCAACTCAGCATAACTTCACACTTAATAAAACATATTTACCTATGCTACAACAGCCAGAATGCATTTTGAGAGTAATCATGTAGAACTTCAGGAGAGCAAAATTTTGAATAAAATAATGTTTGATTTCATACAATGAAGTATAATGTACATGTATATGCACATGGATAACCTAACATGCATATAAAATGCATGTTGTCCAGATAATAGTCCATGTACAAAATTACTCTCACAATGATTTCAATTTCAGTTCAGTATATATTCATCTGAAACATTTTAGGATACCTCTTATAGCCCCTGGCTATACAAGTTACATAGGCAAATAATGAGATTGCCTGAAATACATATTTGGGTGAATGACGTACTAATTTCATCTATGTACATTTTACCTATACTGCCAATTTGCCAGCACCAGACAGAAGACTAGGCACAATCATGGAATACAGAGAAAAGATTATTTACAGTATCTACAATCCAAAATGCCATTGCATACACAAATTGATTATTGTTTATGTAAATATAAAAGACAATGTAAAATTATATCCGAGATTCCTTTGTTCAAGATTCCTATCATAAGATAATCATGATTTCAAATGTGTGCCATTTATAAAAATGGTTATTCAATCATTAATTCTGAATGATGATGTAATGTATTGTCCCTTCAAAAACAATGATGGAGAATTGAATCATTAACTATATTTTAGTTTTGAATGAAATACACCTGCATACACTCACATGTTACAGAATAGTTTGGCAAGTTGATTCATTTTGTGATTCTTAAAATTTATTTGTACATGTATCAAAATTAAGAAAATATCATCCTGCAAACTACATGTATACCCCTATAAAAGCAGTTTTATTTACATTAGATAATCTCGTTAAAATGCATGGTGAATGTAGTGCATATTATAGTTGTCATGAGGTAGATATCGCACATACCCCCTTTTTTAATTATTTAGGGCATGAAGATCACTTGTTGACTATCACCATTTTTGCTTAAAATCACTCATGAATATACAATGCCATAGTTCCCATGCCAGAAAACATGTGAATGTACATGAACTATGGAAACTGTTGAATAAGCAGTGTAAAACCCTTTAAAAAGGAAACAGCAATCATATGTACATCTTCACTGGAAGTTTTCAAATATTCTAGAATATTTGTCTAAATTCATGTCATGAATTTGTTTGAATTTCGAAGATTCACTTGCCAACGATTGTTTCTAAGATAAAATTCTACATATAATACAAGATATTTACACATGAAGACAAGAAAAATATGGTACTGTGGTAGTCTCTAAATTGTTCATTTCCTTCTTGAACGAGTGGTTCTGGTTGGAGCTGGAGATGCTTTTGCTGCTTTAGCTGGGGCTTTTGCCCTTCCTCTTGTGACCTTTGGCGATGGCTTCACAGGCTCTGGAGTCTTTGCGGCAGCCTTGGTTGCTTTCTTGCTTGCCTTCTTGGGTGTGGCTGCTGCTTTGGGCGCTACCTTGCCTCTTCGTGTTACCTTTGGTGAAGGCTTTGGGGTAGCAACTTTAGGAGATGCTGGTGCTGCTTTAGGGGCTGTTTTTGAACGTCCACCTCTGGTCTTCTTGGGAGCTGGAGATGCTACAGCCTCTGGCTCAGGAGCGGCCCTCTTTGTTCCCTTCTTGGGGGCTACTGCAGATGCTTGCTTCTTCACAGACTTGACAGGGGATGCTGCAACCCTCTTCCCCCTTGTTGTTTTCTTAACTGGGGTCTTCTCTGGACTAGCTTCAACTGCAACTGGCTCAGGTTTAGCTGGAGTGGCAGCCTTTGCTGGTCTCCCTCTCCTAGCTCTCTTTGCAGGAGATTTGGCTGGGGTAACTGCTTTACTAACCTTTGCTGCCCTCTTTGAAACTTTTGTTTTCACCTCCTTCACTGGAGTCTCTTTGACTGGGGTTTTCATAAGAGTAGGTTCAGATGCTTCTGGAACAACTTCAACAACCTTTGTAGCTGCCTTTCTTCCCCTGGTTGTCTTCTTAGCTGGTGCTTTCTTGGGTGTTACAGCCTTCTTTGCTGGCGACTTCTTGGGGGTTACTGCTTTTCTACTTCTTGAAGCCCTCTTTGCTGGAGTTTTTACTGGGCTGGCTTCAACAGCGGCAGCTTTAGCTCCTCTCCTTCCCTTTTTGGCTCGGACTTCTGCTGGGGTAGGTTCAGCAGGTTCAATGACAGGTTTGGCAGGGGATGCTGCTGCTTTCCTTCCCCTTGTTGCTTTCTTGGCTGGGGCCTTTGCGGGACTGGGTTCAGGAGCTGTCTTGGCTTTTCTTCCTCTCGTGGCCTTCTTCACTGGCGACTTGACAGGGGATGCTGCAACCTTCTTCCCCCTTGTTGTTTTCTTAACTGGGGTCTTCTCTGGACTAGCTTCAACTGCGACTGGCTCAGGTCTAGCTGGAGTAGCAGCCTTTGCTGGTCTCCCTCTCCTAGCTCTCTTTGCAGGAGATTTGGCTGGGGTAGCTGCTTTACTAACCTTTGCTGCCCTCTTTAAAACTTTTGGTTTCACTTCCTTCACTGGTGTCTTTTTGGGTGTAACTGCTGGAGATTTTGCTGGAGTCTTCTTTGCTGCTGCAGGAGACTTAGCAGCTGTCACCTTGGGGGTGACAGCAGGGGATTTCGCTGGTGTCTTTTTCACTGCTACAGGAGATTTAGCAGGAGTGGCCTTGGGTGTAACTGCTGGGGATTTTGCTGGAGTCTTCTTTGCTGCTGCAGGAGACTTAGCAGCGGTCACCTTGGGGGTGACAGCAGGGGACTTCGCTGCTGCAGGAGATTTAGCAGGAGTAGCCTTGGGCGTAACTGCTGGGGATTTTGCTGGAGTCTTTGCAGCCTTAGCTGGGGTCTTGGCAGGTGTCTTCTGAACCCTTGGTCTCTTGGCTGGCCTAGCAGCAGGTGTCTCTGTCCTCTTCCTCTTCATGGACTGCTTCACTGGTGTTTTTTCAGTTTTCATGGCAGCTGGGGATGAAAATAGATCTGGAACACCTTCAAAATCTGTGTAGTGGTCAACTTGCTTTGGAGTCTTCATCAACTCTTTGATACCTGTGTAACTAGGGGATTGTTGCGACTTTGGTGTTTTGGGGGTCTTCTTATTTTCATTGAAGAGTCTTACCAATCCCAAAACTTCAGGTGTTTTGGCTTCTGTTTTCTGTTTGGGTGTCTTGAACAACCTTTTCAGACCTCCAAGCTCTACTGATTGCCTCCCCTTCTGCTTGGGAGTTTTTACTTCAGTCACTCCTGTCGACCTTCTACCATCATTGGTGAACTTTCCTTTAGATGTTCTCTTGGTTGCAGATTTGGCAGGTGTGGTGGCCTTCTTTGAAGAAGTGGTAAGGGGTGATACAAACATCTCTCCTGGTCCTTCTGGTGTCTTGAGATCAGGAGTGTTGACTGGGGTTGTCTTACTGAGTTTAGCTGGGGGAGGGGTTTGAAAAAGCTCCTGTACTCCTGTAAAACTGGTGTCTGCAACGGATTCAGTCTTCTTGGTTTGAGGCTTTTTGTATGGTGTCTTTCGTCCCTTTCTGGTCTTTAGTGGAGTCTTTGCCTTCAAAGTCTTCTTCAGTACAATGGTGGCAGGAGAATCTGCATGACCTGTGCTACCAGCTCCAAGCCTTGCAACCTTCTGCAAATAAAAGGGGGGAAATAAGAGAATGGAAACGTTTTACCAACTATGAAAATTCAAGAATGCAACAAGCAAGCACAGAAAATTCATATCTTATTATTATCACTAACTCACCAAAAAGGTTCATTGAAAATTTTCTGACTTTCTATTCAAGTAAAGGTTAAAATTCATTCAAAAAGTTTTTCCGTATCCTCCTGAAAGGAAGCGGGTTGACTCAGTTGGAAAAGCGTCTGCCTGTCGAACCAAAGATCCCAGGCGGACGACTGAAGCCTGCGTTGTGTGTTAACGTGCCCCTCCCCTTCATAGATGCAGGCTATGTTAAGTGGAAAACATTCCATCCCTTGTATAGGACGTTTAATGGAAGCCCTGTGTAGAGAAGAGTCACTACCTTTGCACGTTAAGAACTCATGGCACTATTCATATAAGAGTAGGGGGAAACTCTGGTCTAGTGGTCCACCTGCATACACCCCAGTATAGTACGATAATACTCTGTAAAGAGATATGTACTCAAAATGGAAGAAGAAGAAGAAATTGCAATTAAAAAAAAAAATACATTACACTTACCTTGGGGGTCTTAGCCTTGAGCTTTCGCACCTTCTGCACCTTCTTTGTGATAGCCTTAGCCTTAGTCTTGCCAGCCCACTTGACAGTCCAGCTAGGCTTGGAGGACTTGACAGCAGCACCTCTCTTGGCAATGTCAGCCCAGGTAGGTTTCCCTGCTGGCTTACGAGCAGACTTAGGTCTGACTGGGGTCTTCTTGATGGCACTCCTGGCTGGTGTCTTCTTCAGAGCGGAACGAGCTGGAGTCTTCTTGACAGCTGACTTTGCTGGGGTCTTCTTGGCTTTGGCAGGTGTCTTTTTGACAGCTGACTTTGCTGGGGTCTTCTTGGCAGCAGATTTGGCAGGTGTCTTCTTGGCTACTGACTTTGCTGGGGTCTTCTTGGCTGATGCAGGTGTCTTCTTGGCTGAAGTGGCAGCCTTAGGTGTAGCAGGCTTGGGAGTGGCAGCCTTAGGAGTGGTAGCCTTAGGTGTAGTGGCCTTGGGAGTGGCAGCCTTAGGTGTAGCAACCTTTGGAGTAGCAGCCTTAGGTGTAGCAGCCTTTGGCGTAGCTGGCTTGGGGGTTGCAGCCTTAGGCGTGGAAGCTTTGGGGGTAGCGGCCTTTGGTGTAGCAGCTTTCACTGGTGTCTTCTGTTTAGAGGGGGTCTTTTTGGCTGATGCAGGAGTGACAGGCTTGGGGCTCACTTTCTTAGCAGGGGTTGTAGGTTTTGGAGATGCTTTCTTGAGCTGTACACCCTGAAATATCAAAAACAGGGAAAATTTGCTTTTGATTACCAAAAGGAATCACATGATTAAAGAAAAAAAAAAAAAAACAACTAACTGAACGATACTATCAGTTCAGAAGGATTAATTTAATTAAATAAGAAATTTGAGAACTATAATGTTAGTGAAGGTTTTCAGGTTAAAAGGTTTTTAGATATTTTTTAGGTTTGCTCGATATCCTTTACCAACAAGCCTTTTATTAAAACAAAGCAGACCGGGAGCCAAATATCTGAAAAAGTTTTCCAGGACCAAGAAAATCAAAATTCACCCAGTATTAGGCTATCGTATACTAAATAAACATGCAAAGCTGGGATTATTTTGTCATTTAGAGTTTTTGTAGACCATGTTTGTTTATGTGAAGTGCCTTTTCATGACTTTGAAATTAATAATATTAGTCCAAGAGAAAAAGCAATACATGCGAGCCGCCATCTTGGATTATAATGACAATGGAAAACAGAATGAGTGCTTAAATACATTATTATCCAAAGTGGCGGCTCGCATTTTCTACCTCTTCTCTTTAATAGACTAATGTCATTAATTTCAAAGTCATGAAAAACACTAAATATCTACAAACACGGTCTACAATAACTCTGAATGACAAACTAATCCCAGCTATACATTTTTTAAAAAAGTATTTGATAGCCCCAAAATTAAAAATTGCCGGCATATTTAGATTTCTACATATTTTTCCCGATCATTTTGCATTGATCATTTTCATTGATCGGCGATCGGACTTCGGACTTTGTGCGCGTAATTCCGAAATTGTGATCTATTTCCATCATGATCGCCACAATTTTAAACATAGTTTCCAGGAAAAGAGTTGTGAAATCAAAGTTTAGATTGTGATTATTCAGGCCATGTATACTGGATTTTGAGAATCGTTTTTCAAAGTAAGTAGCGGTGGCGCTAGGAGTAGGAGATATACGTTAGCGGCCACTCGTAGTGTAGTCGTGCGCATGCTGCAATTATTTTGGGGCGATTTCAATTAGGATTCTCATCATAAAATGATTTGTTAGGGTTCATTCAGTCCACATATTACTCGTATCAAGTAAGTTTTTGTCACATTGGTGAGCATTTAGTGCTGGACATGTGGAAGTTTCTGAAACAGGAAATTTGAATTCTCCCAGACCGGGCGCCAAAAATAAAAAATGACTGGCGCCCTGTATTCATTTTCCCCGTCTTACCGGGCTCCAAAAGTCAGGGACTGTTGGGTAAAAATCGCCCAGCGCCCGCTTAATAAAAGGCTTGTTTACCAAGTAAAAGAAAATTCTTTCATACAATAATTAGAAGCTTCATTAATTGAAGCAACACAAATTGTACCATTTGCTTAAAGGTACTATGACCCATTTGCAGGCCAAAAAAATGAAAAAGTTAAATACTAATTTAGAACTTCCCTAAAAAAGGTGGGGCTTGAAAATGTCTTCAAGTGGGAAAATAAAGACTATTAGTTGTCAAATCAACTTTAGGGCTATATAGCCCAAAAGTAATAGCCTTGATTTTCAGACCACTGTACTGAATGGTCATACGTTTTATGCTGCGCAAAGATTCAATCAGTTTAATCTTGGCCATCACAAGAAGTGGGTTATTGATGTAGACAAATGCTCATGTACCCTTTACAACTCTTT
>BEXV01000034.1:211153-232523 GCA_003118195.1 Hemicentrotus pulcherrimus | reverse complement strand
AAAAAAGTCGGATTTCATTTTTAATTAATTAAAAAACAACTATTAGACAATGATTCTTAAATAGTTGTGGAGACAAATACATATCGTCTTGAGCTTTTTATTTCATTTAAACGAATTTAATGATAGTTTCTTGCTCCTGTAAACTCCCATCCTTTTCATACATACACCTTTAGTCAAAACGTTTCCTTTTTAGGCCCTATCGTTGTTTGTTCATTACATGTAATTATGGATCTCTGCTCTTGCAGCAGAGTGTGGAATTAATTGAATTTTAACTGTATTTTAATGTAAATAGCACTAAAATGGGCGTTAATTGTGGTTCACACACAAACGCACATAGTATGCAAGAATCTTCAGGCAATTAATCAGAAGAAGAAGAAGAATTAATTGAATACAGAGAAAGAACTTTTTAACCGGTTTCAAATGCGCGCGTTGGGTTCGGATCGGATGATGGTACACGTACGTACACATGACCTGTCATGGTCACGTGACATAGCTAGCAAAACGTAAATACACGTCAGGTTAAATCATCCCGGAAAGTTCCACATCATTCAGGTCAAGAATAATGTTAGAATTGGAGTAAAAATATTGCAGGAGTGGTGAGTCATCGTTCCCCAAATCCCATTTTGGCTGCCCTTGGTTGCAACTAACAAATGGTTGATGGATGCCGCCAACAACAGAGCAAATCTAAGGAGAATTTGCTCACTTTTAGCTTGCATTGCAGTGGCCTGCAACGGCATTGCGTCAACGGAGGGGAACCCCGGGACTTTAGGCGAGAATGACAGTGACCGTTTGGGAGATGACGCAGGCGCAGGTATTGGAAATATTTTGCATCACCCGTCATCAGAAAGGTGTTCAGCCTCTCACTCACAAGGTGTCAACAGGTACTAATATTATCGTTGATTCTTATTGTAATGCTATGCACAATTCAATAACCACCATTAAATTGGATTATTCTAATTTGCTGGATTTTGAATATTTTTGTCAAAACAAACATTTTTGAATTAGGCCTAGCTACTCTAGACTGAAAACTTCAGTCTCTCTAATCGTTGGTTGTTCCACTGAGACTACGTCTGGCTCCACTAGACCTCCGATTACAGAGACTGAAGTATGTCCTATTTGGACTGTGCGGGACTGTACGAAACAAATGGTTCGGTTCGACCGGACTGCGATGAATGAGATATGCAACGAGATTTTCACTCTTTACATCCTCATAACTGCTGCAGTTATAATAGAAATTAAAAATAACATCTATTTAGCTTAATTGACTTATGATAGCTTGCTCTTTTAGATCCTAAATTAATGATTAATCCGAGAAAGTCTCGTCGTCAACATTATCCGTCTTGGTTTTAGTTGATGAATATTCATTTTTTTCTTTTCCAACGTCCAATAGAGTAAAGTACCCGGTAATCGGCCAGTTCCAGTTTTCGGCCGATTGGTTGGATGCATGATAAAATTCCTTTAAAATACCTCGCATAATAGCATAACATATATCCCACACATACCATATCATGCCAGTGTCATTGAAGAACCACATTTGCAATGAAAAATATATCCTAAAATATCACAGTTTAGCGATGCAATCGGCGGTCCTGCTACCCGCATCTGAAAAATCGAGTATCTTACGCGTGTCTGTAAGAAATATGGGGCTCGTTCCTAGAAACCAATGACAAGACAGTCATAACTTTATCCGCCAAGTACGGAGATGTCTGCGATCTTCCTAAACCGTTTCACCAAGAGATTACTAGCTAATATCTCGTGAAATCGATACTATCGGCGAGAAGAAGAGTCAAGCTATAGCCTTAGTCGCAATACCACCGGATTATTAAAAAAATAATTTGAGGAAAACTGCAATTGTTTGAATAATTAGGAATAAAAACAGATTGAAAATGATACCAGAAAATAAGAGATGCAATTTCCTTAAACATTTTTGTAGATTATACAATGGAAGTACTTGTAAAATATAATTGTGACTATTTCACATCATGACCGGTAAATCAGTTTTGTTCTTGAGATGGGTACCCCCCCCCGGATATTTTCATTTGATAGTTTATAAAAATACACTCTTAAATTATTCTTAGAAAAAATACGATGTAATACAATTGTAGTCCAATATTTTAGGCATCAGTAAAATATCAAAAATATAAAAATTCAACATTCTAAAGGTTAAAACTCATGTTTTAATCTGTTTATTTTACACATTTGAAGATAGAATTTATCTCGAAAGCAACATGGGTCTGAAGACTAAAGAATACACTTCAAACTATGGCTTGCCTGCCATGGCAAAATACCTATCCCTTCGACGATTTTACAATGGAAATAAAGGCGTATAATCAGTTTATTTAAGTGAAAAATCCTTAGATACAAACATGGCATATTTTTCATGAGATTATCAAATACAAAAAATGATAACTCACTGTTTAAGTGAATGTGTTGAAAATCATAGTTGAAGGATTTATTGTCCTTTTTTGCCAGCCATAGTCTACCCAATAAATGACATGTGATGGCGCTACCCAACGACTAAATAGTTATGACAGAGATACGACGGTGTCAGAGGCATCATAACTCCTTAGTCAGGATGTTGTCGTTGATCTTGGCAAAGAGGGCTTGGAGAAACACGTAGCGGACAAGTTGCTCACTAACTCTGCTTTAGTCAAGAACAAGAAGTTAGACTTATAACGGTTTCTAGGAACGGGCCCATGGGTACCATAAAATGAGATTTATTTCAAGTATTTTTCATATTTAGAGCCCGATTTTGTGTTGATCGCAAGCTCAAAAATATCTCATTGCATGTATTAAGTCAATGCAGCCGGACCCCGCCACGCACACACGATATGCCTGTCTAATTCACATCCCAACTTCCGATCATCGCTGCGCCTGTTTTCGGGCAGGCGAGCACCCTGGAGCTCCGGCGTGGGATACCTGCTCCGCCCGCTCGTGCTATACATCAGCGTGGAAACGCACGGCGCGCGCGAGCGCTTCCTATTGACTTTGTACATGCGGCCGAAAACTGGCTCGCTATGGCGATAACCGGCTCCAAAACAGTGAAAATTGAAATCAATATTGTCATGGCAATTCGTGTTTTTTTTGGGGGGGATTCCTTTTTTGCTTAAATGATTATAATATTTGCTTCATGATTTGAACAAGAAATGATAATAAATAGAAAGTAAAGAGTCCAAAATATAGGATTTTGTCTTAATGTAAGTGGCCAAAAACCGGCTCCTTTACTCTAGCTACCGTAGCTATGTACGAGTTAGACCGAATTTTTCTGTCTCTTTCGTTCATTAGCCTCTTATTGGGGTAGGGTGGGCTCTCTCTTTAGAGACTGAAACAGACCATACCGCGAAGTGTGCAGGTTAGATGTGCAAATCAGTACACCAAACTTGCAAAACTTATCACCGAATTACTCCTTTTACAGCATATATATCTGCTGCACTTTACATTGTAAATTAGCTAAAGGCTTAACTTTTTCGGTTCCACTCACAAACTTGACTGATATAATCCGTTTTATGGTCCATTTTAAAGAAATTATGGGTCAAAATCGACATCCATGTTGAAAGTCTTGCGAGACGTATTTTAACACTCGCTGCGTACGTAGCGTACGTAGCGCTAGCGCAGCGAGAGTTAAAATAGACTTTCAACATAGATGTCGATTTTGACCTATAATTTCTTAAAAATGGACCATAAAACGGATTATTTCAGTCAAGTTGGTGAGTGGAACCGAAAAAGTAACACACAGAATACGTGCATTTTCTTTAATGTTGGTTTAACTGAAGGTAGCGTGTAGCTGCGCAGGTAAAGGGCATTGCTTCACCAAATCATCATATTAAAGTGCAAGCTCAATTATATCCCATTGAAACGTGTATATTAAAATTTACAAGCACTTTAATCAGATTTTGGTGAATTTGTACTGATAACGGTTTTGTGAAACGTTGCCCTAGTGTACAAAGTATCTGAGCATACATTTAGGGTCATTGCCACACACTATAGTGATAACTCTTCAGTGACTTTTTATCAAACTTCTCCTGCCATGGCAGACCGATGATGATCGTCAGTACTGTGGATGGGAAGGTTCTTGCCCTGGACATCCAGAATGCCGGTCAACAGCAGTGGAGTATGGATGCCGGGGTTGGTCCTCTTCTCTCATCATCCATCAGTCAATTTGAGGTAAGATTTAGCTCTGGATATTCCTTTATTTTGTTTTAACTTGTCTTATTGTATTCACCCCAGTACCTCATTTAGTGCAATTCATGCTATGTGTCCTGTACAGCTATGTCTTTTCCCCACATATTCCATTAAAAAAATAAAGATGCTTGTGATATGACCACTACCATTATTATTATTATTATTATTATGATTATGGCAGTGGTTTTAATAATATGTGAAAGTCACATTTTCATATAATTAATACATGTGTACGTGCACAACCTCTTCTTGCGTTCAACAGCATTTTCAATCCACTTTGTCCTTCATCTACATATCTAAAAAATATATTGTTGTGGATTTTTTAGCCACACATGTACATGTAGAGTCTACATGTATGTATGAGCTATTTAATACCTGACTCAAAATTTTGCTATTTCAGATCATGGGTCCAGAGGGATTATACAAGGTGATTCCCTCGCTGAACGGAGGTTTGTTCAAATGGGATGGGGAGACTCTAGAAGCAGTTCCGCTCACAGCGGAGACTCTTCTCAGTACTTCCTTCAGACTCAATGAGGAGACGATGATGGTCGGTGGAAAGGAGATTAACACCTTTGGTATTAACGCTAGAACTGGAGAGGTATGCTGTGGTAAAAATTGAAATTCCCAGAAATTCAAGAGGAATATTCTTTGGTAAATTGTCTTGTACTTACATGAACATCTTTCACTTGATAAGAATGCTTTTAATGGATGCATCACACTGTTCTGCTATACTTAAAAGAAGCAAGTACTGTACTTCAATTTTTCCCTTTCTGTTACATACAAATATGTAGACTAAATGATTCCTAAAAGTTCTTATAATGTGAAAATGGGCAAAATTCTATGGAGTGTTGAAACTTGTCATGCAGATGGGATAAGGTTTTCAATAATTTTTAGATACATGTGAAATTGTAAGATATTTTACATCTTTGATCTGACATTTTATATTTCAGGTATTGCATATTGAACATTATACACAATAGTGAAATAAAACATTTCTAGGAAACAGTACTTGAATTCAAACGATAATTATTAAGTTCCTTTTTTCTCTTTCAATCTCTTCCTAGTTGCACTATATTTGTGGAACCGGCGGATGTCAGCTTTATGGAGATGAAGCAGAAGATGACCAGGATATCATCGTCATTCAGCATACCAGGCAAACTGTGAGGGCAGTAGACCAAAGAAATGGCATGGAAAAGTGAGTGTATTGATAGAGAGAGTGAGAGAGAAAGAGAATAGGGTGAGGGAGGGATAATGGTAATTGTTGTTCTGCCCATTAGTGACTTGTACTGTGTGACATGACAGTTATTGATTTTGCAAAAGGAGAAACACCCCCCCCCCTTCCCATGAATAATCAAAAATTGTTTCTGTATGAGGCCTATAATATTTACAACATGTATCAATGTGTTAATTGCGTTTTCAGTTCTAACCTAATACATGTAGTAATCTTTACATCCTCAGATGGAATTTCAGTGTGGGCCAGCATGATGTCTCTTTCCTGAAAGGAAAGCAGCCCTCAAACGATGATCTAGAGGAAGAAGAAGTGGTGTGCGAAGTGGACGATGAATACGACTCTGAGGATAACATCCCATCAGTGAAAGTGGACATGGCTACCAAAACAGTCTTTGCTGTGGGTGGGGCTAGTGGGAGACAACTGCTTTGGTCTCATGAGGTAGGTTCTGTAAAATATGAATTAAATTATTTATTAAGGGGATTTAATGTTTCCTAGATCTGAATGGATATTTCCGCTATGGGAATTGTGTCTTAAAAACAAGAACTGCCAAACTTCTTTTTAAAAGTAATCAGCAACTAAGATGTGATGATTTCAGTTGCTTTTAATTGCAACATGTTTTTGAATTCCAAATTTATGAATCAGGACTATGGCAGAATCAGGACTATGGCAGGTAATTCAAATCTTTTACCTGTTATTATCGGACAGCAGAGACAGGTTCTGCATGGGTTCGAACGAAGTATGTCCAAAATCAGAAACCGACTGACATCTAAACAAAGTTTAGTTCCATTTTATTTTGCACCAGGGGAGGGGGTGCATTGTTATCATAAATGTTACATAAATAGGAGGATGATCGATGCTGTTATTAGTACAAAGTCCAATTGGTAAGATATCAGTTGTGTGAATCTAAATTTGTATTTGCATTTCACCCATTCCTTTGTTTGCATACCAGATAACATTCAAACCCTTTACTTTTAACAGATGTTTTTCATCCCTCTGGACATCTTTAACTTTGGTTATCATCACAATCCAATGTTTACATGAGTTTGATGCATATCTAATAATATTTCAGTGTTTTTTTAGAATGTAGTTTTGTTTATCCATTATCTAATAACACAAAAAAGTGTAAACTTTATTTGTAATACATTGGAGTTTTAACAAAATATTGATCAAAATATTCAAAAGTTTTCAGAAAAGCATTAGCACCACAAAGGTTACAGAGGTACAGTGAGTAATCACAAATCATTGGATTGTCATTATTTGTTTTACTCTTCATAGTTGGAGAGTTGCATAGCAAATGCATGGACAATCAAAGATGGAGTTGTGAGGGTGGTTGACCTCTTTCAACCTGTGACCCTTGGCCTTTCCTCTGGTGCTGACCCTCAGATGACCCCATTCTTCTCTGATTATTCCCAGCCTATGCTGTTTATAGGTGAGAAGGAAACTTATTCTTAATTGTGATTATCTTTGTTGGGTACTCGGGAGCGGTACCCAAGCTTTTCAAAGTACAGTCAAACCTACTTTAGTACCTGTCCACAAAGACCACCTGTCTACAGAGACCACATTTTTTTGTCTCCCTTTGGTGGTCTTTTTAGACAGGTTTCATCATATCGTATGAAAATATGATCCTACATCATGAATTCAATGGTTGAAAGTTTAGCACTACTTTGGTGCTCTGTCAGCTGGGGAATCCTCCTTTTTCTGTGATTATTTTCAGCATGTTCTATCTGTTTGTAAGTAGGAAATACCTGATTGTCTTTTTATTACCCCTGGGGATCGTTTATATACTAAAGTGGAACCCAAAGCTTTATTAAGGATCTATAACTATGATCCTTAATGTTGTATTTTATAGTAGCAAAGTGAACCTCTTGTCAGGGTAAAAATCAAAGATGGGTTGAAAGGATGACTCATGAAAAGGTGCCCTATATTGTAAGAGTTGTCAAAGGTTAATCTAAAAAAGGTTTCCTCTCTTTTAAAGATATGAGATGGATACACTTCTTAAGTGGGCCAGAATAATGAATTTGTTAATCCTTTAATTCTATCTTGATAGGAAAGCACAAGGACCAGCTCTACGTCCAGCCGTCACCCAACACCAACTCTGAGATATCCCAGGCTGCTTGGGCGGCCCAGAGGGGAGGGCAGGCTAACCCTCAGGACGGTAGCCTTACAGCACCCAGGGTTCGCTGGAGGCCCTACGCATACACCTCTGTCTCCAGGACACCCACCATTGTAGCAGCCAAGAATGAGGAGAACCTGCTGGCTGCTGGCAACAAGGACAAGGGTGAATCTAACAGGGACGTCAGCGTGTGGAATCAGTACCCGTTTGGTGAGATCCTGGATTAATGAATGGTTCCTTCAACTTGGCATGTTTTTATGAGAAAATGAAAAAAATGTATCGAGAACCAAAACATGTTTTTGACTTGATGTAAGGGTTCCAAGAATATTTAATGTATATTGCCCAAGGATATGTATATTGACAGAGTTGAAGATGAAAGCAAATGTGTTATACATACATGTATTGAGGGCTGTATATGTCCCCCAAATTAATTAGTCAATATTATTATTAGTTTTATCCACTTTATACTCTCATTAGTATCATTCATATTTTTTCCATACAAGAACATATCAAGTTTGATATAAAGGTGAATAACGCTCTATTTTTTCTTACTTCTTACAGACAATGGTTACTACCTACTGCACCAGCTGACCCCTATGCATATGATGCCTCAGAATAGACAGCTGGAGGGCAATGAAAGTCAAGATGGTGGCTTAGAGATCCTCTTCAGTGTGTCTGTTTGGACATGGTGGTGAGTTATCATTAAGTCATGAAATTAATCAAAGGCAGTTATCAGTGTCTGTGATATGGTGTAATATTGAAGCCCTAAAACAAGTGCGCTTCAAAATGATCATGAAGTGCCTCAAAAAAGTAAAAATCTTTTAGGGACCGGTTTTACCATACCATACAATAGACTGTAGTGTTATGAAAACCATTAGGAAAACGCAAAATTTGATCAATTTCCAATCATAAATATCTTGATAATCAGACAGGTGATCGGCTTGTAAAAGTCATAGAGTTCCTGACTGACCTAAAGGTTTATAATTATCATTGCGGAATGAGCTAAATCCAGTATTTTGTTTTAGAATCTGAGACAAAGTTACCCAATCCCTTTAAATGATGAATTGATTAATGATACTTGACTTCTCTGTATTCAAATGTTTGCTAGATTTTGTGGTACAGTGTAATTTCATTTTTCTCTGAATAAAGAGGTTAAGGCTTGGCAATCCATAAACTGGTGGACTCTTTCTGCTTAGCGGACTTAGTTAGTTTTAAACATGTACTTGAGTTAACACACTTTTATGAATACCAGAAGAAATTATTCTAATTTTCCCTGTCCTTAATCCAGGAGGGAAATCTTTGGGACCAGTATGCTACTCGCTATTGGGATGCAACTATTCTTTCATTACGTTCTGAAACCAAGAAGGAAAAGGAGAGCCGCTGAGAAAGAACTTAACTATGAAGGAGAGGAGACAGAGGAAGAGCAGGTAAAGCCTCCCAGCCCTGAACTCAACAATGGAAGCGACCCACTAGCTTGGGAGTACAAGTCAAGGTAAATGGCAATTTCAGAAGGAAATAGGAAGTTTGACACTTGAATGATAACTGCTCTTCATCCTATTTGTATCTCTTGTTAATGATTACTCTAGTAATAATAGCTAGTTCTTATATTGCGCTTTTCAGGAATGCCCTCTCAAAGCGCTTTACAGATTCAGGCTTACTCGCACACAATGTATGCACATTATCCACTCCCTGGGGAGCATTCCAGGCATGCATCATTTTTACAAGCACACACTCAAATATGCTTGTTGCTTTACTTGAGAGTATTTGAGTGAAAATACAGGAAGCAAGTGCTTTTTCTATCTCAAAGAGTATTACAGCCGTAGTTTTCTTATCTGTTCCCTCATTTTATCTTTCAGATCTTGAGCAGTGCCACATGTATCTTGTTTGTCAATTCCTCCACTTCGTAATTCTATTACTAGACAATTTAAGAGAATTACTATGTTACAGCGCTCTATGAATACCTTTCATTTGATCACACTTGTTTGAGTGGACAAAGCTCAAGGATATCAGTCGCTGCATGGTTCAGCCCAGAGCTCTACAGTGAATACGATACTTCATTACATTGTTACATTCAAGGCTAGAACAATGAGCAGACATTGTGCATATCATTTTGATGTGTCTTTATTATTGATAAGCCCTTGCTTAAAGGGACTTTGTAACATTGTTAAGATGAGAGATAGTGTTGCTAAGGTAGTGACTTCAATGCTAGGTGTACAATTAAAGATAATCCAAAAATTTGAGTGAAAACGGACCATTATTCATGGTTCAAATTGGAAAAAAACTGATCTGATCAATTCCTTTATTCTCCCAACTATATTATTACGATTTTATCACATTTTAGCTGATTGCAAATCTCACAAAGCAATAAATGGCTTTACATCCCATTCCAGACATTTAAGTGTTGACAGATTTTTATAGCCTGTTTTATGTCTTTTTTATCATGGAAAAACGGCTGGGAAAATTCAAAAATGGTTGGGACAATTTACTGTTAATCACTGTTAGAGGGTGCCTCACATCGACACCTACATGTACAAAGAAAACCATAGATATCTTAATGGTTTGAGATTTTTTTTTCAGGATTGTTTGCCTGTCAGAGGGTTAGTACAGTAAAAGGAATATAGTAAGTAACATTTTATACAAAAATTAAGCAATTTTTGTCATCAACCTTCAACAATGTTACCAAGTCACTTTAAGCTGCAGTCATGCATATTACTTTAAAAGCACCATCAGAGTAATTATTTATGGATTTCATCAATAGCACTTCAAAAAGCCATTTGCATATTATACCAATACCATGTAACACATTCGTGCATACATTGATATATGTTCGTGGTGGGTTGATGCCTTGGCCTAATACAAAGAGTTGATATTAATCACAACTTATTTGCGATTGATATCGATCACAACCATGTACACAAGAGATAGGGGACTGCAAACTTGCGATTGATTTGGATCAGTCGCTACTCTTTATAAGACGGAGCCTAGATGTGTCTTCACATAACAAAGGAAAGGACTATGCAAGAAGCCAATATCATACATTATATGTTTTCCCTTCATCTTTTTGATGGTATTCTAAAGGTACTTGACAGACTTTGAGCATACCGAGTGCCTTGGTAAAGGAGGGTTTGGAATCGTCTTTAGAGCAAAGAACAAGGTGGATGAAAACAATTATGCCGTCAAGAGAATCACCCTTCCAAACAGGTACATACCAGTAATATTACATATTAATGGTGGAGATTGAAGAAATGTTAGTCCTGTAGCACCCAAGCTGAATGTAACAGACTTACAGATTAAATTCTTGATACCAGTAACTACAAAAATTCCTCAAATTATAGAAAACCAAAGAATCTGGTCATTTGAAACAATGTCACATGAGTTCCCAAGTTTGATTTTGTATTGAATTATTGTCCTACTATAGAATTTGTATTGGTTGCAGAGCACATGGGTACCTTGATTTGATGTATCTCTGCATGATGAATATGTTATGGTGTTAGATTTATCAAGAGGAAAGGATTGACCTTTTCTTTGTTTTCCTATTTTACCAGCAAGAAATTTGGTATTTATTTTCTTCAGCTGGTATTTACAATAATTACAATGATTACTTTTTATGATATGTGCAGACGGTTTAAAGTTTCTCTGTAACATAGCCTCAGATTCTGAAACAAAATCCTGGATTTAGCTCATGCTGCAATGATAATTATAAACCTTTAGGTCGGTCAGGAATCCCTTGACTTTTGCAATTAAGCCTATCGCCTGTATGATAATCAAGATATTTATGATTGTAAATCCAAATCTCATTTGTCTTTTTCTTAACAGTTTTTATAACACTAGAGTCTATTGGGGGGAATTGAGTATGGTAAAACTGGTCACTCAAAGGTTTTACTTTTTTAAGGCATTTCATGCTCATTTTGAAGCGCAATTTTGTTAACCGGTACTGTAATTAACGGTGTATAAACTGCCCTTGTGTATTAACTGCACCCCTCTTTTACGCAAGCCAGTGGAGGGGCATAAATTGAAGAAAAACAAAAATTGTGTGTACCTTGTATAAGACGCACCCCGGCAAAAAACTGAGGTTAATACAACGTTAATTACAGTAGGTCTTCAATATTACACCTTATAATATTACACTATATCAAAGACACTGATAACATGTAAGGCCATGCATCTCTGATTTAACATTGTTAAACGATGCCTTTACAGCAAAAATCATTTTTGTTTTGTTCATTATCAGAGAGGAAGCGAGAGATAAAGTCCTTAGAGAGGCCAGGACCCTGGCTATACTGGATCATTCAGGCATTGTAAGATACTTCAACTCCTGGCTTGAAGAGCCCCCTCTAGGTTGGCAAGACATCCAGGATAAGAAATTTGTGGGTGAAAGGTAAGTGGGGATAATATTACATTTTGACACTTTTACAAAGTCACTCTTTTTTCTCAATTTTTTTATTCTTAAGAGCAGTAACTCCTCCCCTCACGCCAAACAAAGTCCATCTTATTTTGAAACATATAATGTAAAACCTTTTTATTTGGCATTTTGTTTTATTGAATTGTAAAGTGAATTTTCTATAGATGTGTTGGTTTGTTCATAAATTTTGTGATGTTGAGAGTGTTTGGTATGCGTCTAGGGATATACACAAAAGTTCATGGAAAAGTTTATAAAATATATAAAGAATAGAATTTAATTGATATTATGGAGGACACTGTTTTATGTTACTAGTTTCATCTGGGTTTTCAGTGGTACTTGCAATCATGACAGATTTGTTGACAGTCATGTTAGACTTCTCTTCAAATATTTATTTTTTTAATTTTGATTTTTGAATCTGCATGAAAATTAAATGCTGCTGTTCAAGTGTGGTATGTTTTGTGATGGAAGAAAACTGTGTGACATTGTGATCATGTTCGTTATGCCATACCTCAGACAACTGAAAGGCACTACTGGTAACTAAAATTTTATTCTGTATATCTGTTGCAGTCTTGGTGGGAACGATGGTCTAACTTCTCTGGATACTCCAGCCTTCTTCAACAAAAACAGTGAGCTCATCCGAAACCATGATCAGTTGATGCAACAGACAGGCGGCAAATCAGGCATGGATCCAAGCTATGTTCCTTTTAGCAGAACAAGGGCAAGTCCCATCCTTAAATTTGACCTGTCGGATGTAAGCAATGTTAGCAGTGAGGGCAGGGTCAATCAAAAAGGAGACAACAAGAGAGCGGGAGTGGAGTCGGACATCCTCTTTCCCGGAGCCGTGTGTGAGTTTGAAGAGAGTGGTTCGTTCAGTATAGTATTCCAAGGCACAGAAGAGGAAAACAGTCAAAATATGAGTGTTCATTCAGACACAGGAGAAGAGACTCCACAAAACCTAGCCACCTTAGATGAAAGCATGTCCAACAGAAGTACAGACACATCCCTTGATAATACAATGGATGTACCCTTCAAGCACTATGCTAATGATGTGAAGGATTTCAGAGACCTTGATAGAAGCGAATCATTCCAGATAGTCTTTGAGGATTCAGGATGCACCGATCAGCCTAGGTATTCAGACTCAGAGTCCACCCAATCAGACACCTCTAAATCCTCCAAAAACAGTTCAACACCAAGCAGCACTCCTTGCATTGAAGGGCATTGGAAAGAGATGTCCACGCAACATGAAACAAATCCAAGCCAGACCCCCACGACATCGTCGGTCGTGATGAAAGTGCAGAAGATCTACCTGTACATTCAGATGCAGCTGTGTCGTAAGGAGACCCTCAAGGATTGGCTGAGTACTAACACGCTGTCCAGGGATAGGAACAAAGTGCTTCATATCTTCCATCAGATCCTGGAAGCAGTCAACTACATCCATGGATGTGGTATGATCCATAGAGACCTCAAGGTGAGATAAAGTCAATATGCTCAGGTGACAATTGTTACTATGGCAATTTCTAACACAAGTTGCTTCTTTGTAATAATTGGGTCATTCCGAGATCCAGCAATGTACCAGACCCTAATCCTAATCTCAAACCTAACCTAGAATCTATTTACAACCAAAGCTGTACCCCCATCATTTCATATTTTTCAATATATAATGAAAGGGGTTGAATTTGAATTCAAGTCTATCTTGATAGGCTCCAAACTATATAATGATTGTTATTTGGTCACAGAATGTGGCTCATTTATTCATATTTATTTTTTTGCTGTTACCTTCCTCTATTTGTCAAATGTATGCATATGTTTTTTTTTGTTTCTTATATCAACTGAATTCTGTTTTTTCAGAACTTGGATATAGATGGGTTTTCCAGGCCTCCAAAAGTGCAATTGTATTTTCAAGGAAACTTTAAAGTAGCCACACGAAGAAATCAAAAGTGTTTTGAATTAATGCAAAACTCATATCATTGCGAAGGGGAGCCTTGCCGATCGAACACAACAACTCTTCTTTTAAAAATATGTTTGGGGCCCGCAGTTTCAACTCTCAAAAACGTTAGTTTTGAGATCCAGATTTTCTGCCTTCAGCGGTCCTTTGTAGAGCATCAGTATTTGTGCCGTCACATATGGGACACGACAGGCTAGCTGCATACTGCTACACGGCACTGAGCTGTTTGTCCAGTGTGTGACATCACAATTCAGAGCTCGCTACGCTTGTGTGTTTGACTTACGTTCAGGGGCGCTCGGGGTCTAAGGAGGGTCTTAAAAAATTGCATTTTTACGCCCTTCCATGATATCTTTTGAATTCTCAGCAAATTGTTCGTGTTTTTCAAGAAAAAATCTTTCCATCCATATGTAATTTGTTCTAATTATGAGTTGTTAGTGAATTTTCTTTGTGTTGCTCCTTTAACCAAAGAATTTTTTCCCTGTATGATTTTTAAGTCTTGATTGGGTTTAGTAGCTGTTAATATTTAACAAAATACATAGATGTTAAAAGAAATCTACCAACTTCCAATTAATTATCATGCTTTCTTGTCCCCAAATACACCATCTATGATCTTTTTCAATCTTTCAGCCCTCCAACATATTCTTCTCTGTGGATGGNAGCTCGACCCCGTGTTAAGGTCGAGGTGTTTAACGGATAAAGCCCAACACGAGACCTTGCATATCGGACTAACCCCCAGCCGACGGGCTTATACCCCCAAAATCTAGGGCACTGTACGCGGGCACAGATGGAGAAAGGTGAATAACTTCTTGTTGTTGGGTTAAAGGTGGATTCCGGAATTTGCCCCAAATTCGACATATTTCGTCTTCAGGCTACCAAGGATATCACTTATAATGATGGCATAGTTAAAAGTAAGAAAACAATAAAGGAATATAAATCACACAAAGAGGGAACTAAAAAGGTAATAATCAAATTGGTTGATATCAGATACAGAATAAAATGTCGTCAGTGACTTTTAGCTGTCGAATCATGTAAGAAGTTTACACCCTATGAATGAATCGTTTATATAGCGTATAAATATTGTAATGTTCTATTTTTTTTTAAGGGGGGGGGGGGCGGGTATCAACTCTTTATAAGATGAGGTCATTGTGTATATAATCTTGTGTTGAATAAAGACATTACATTCAGACATTTAATCAGCTTTCATAGGTCAAAGAATTATATCGATCAGTGTTGCGTCTGGTAGAAAGTATGTTCATGTGATGTTTTTTTGTTACTTGTGTTGCTAGGTCTCAGGTCAGAACTACGATCACAAGGTGGATATCTTCTCTCTTGGACTCTTCTTCTTTGAGCTATTCCATCCCTTCTCAACCACGATGGAACGCATCACCGTAAGTCATGCCCCTCTGGTTTCACAACATTTTGATTGAGAAATATTTGATTGAGTTGTGGAGTCCACTATTTGGAGAATCATGTTCTACGGTACTCTCACTTAGCACAGCCATTATGCAGCAATAAATAGGGGGATTTTAGAGTTAATCAAACAGGTTTAACTTTTCAATTTAATTGAATTATCTAAGCTTATGAATTACCATAAAAGAATGTGTTGACATCCAGATGGGGAACTTATCTGGTAATCTCTCTTGTGTGATGTATGTTTTAAAATTCGATGAGACAGAGACTAGAGCCTTGTTTCTTGTTGTTGGCACTGTTATATCATATCATTATTTATCCTGGAACATTTGTTTTGAAACATACATGTAGAACAAACGCTAACTGTATATGAATGATTTGTATCCATTTCTTCTTGCTTTTTCAGGTCATGTGCAAAGCCAAGAGACAGGACTTCCCTAAAAGATTCACCAAAGAACTACCCCTAGAGGTGAGAAAAAAGAAAAAAATTCATCCAAATTTCTACAGTTTAACCTCAATCTCATCTTCATTATCCTTACGATCATATTCCAAGAAACAATTTCCACTTTAAATGGCTACCGAAAGTAGATGTAAAAAATATGGTAATCACTTCAGTGAAGGATTCATATTTTCAATGAACTAACAGTGTTTGATCTTTTATTGTCATTGGAATATATTGTAATTTAATGCAGCATACATTTGTTTGTCAATGGCAGAAATTGTATCCTCAATCCTCCTATATATAGAATAGTTCATTTTTATATTTTAAGGTGTGGAGAGATATAATTGATTTAAATCTTCAAAGAAAAATTATTTATAGTAGTAGTTACGAATTTCAAATTGAAACAAATTGTTTGAAATAGGCCCCTAATTGATGAGAACTCTGGAGATGAATTAGCTTTTCTGTATAAAGTGTAATAAATTCCAAAATGAATAAATGTACTACTCTTGTATTTTGTTGTCTCCTTTTTCCTCCAGGCGAAATTTGCTAAATGGCTGCTATCCTACGACCCTGACCTGCGACCGGACACCGATGAAATCAGTGAGAGCGACATGTTTAGCCAACTATACGAGGATTATGTGCCACCTTCCTACCACACTGTTAGGAACAGAGGAATTTCCAATTCATCAAGATAATGATGGCAGCAAGAAAGTTTGATAAAAGCACTCCGCTATCAAACACTTTCAGTGTGACTTAAAGAGCCAGCTTTACACATATTCAGGAAGAACAGGTGCAGGAGAGAGCCCGCAGAACTGTTTGTCCACATTCCAGGAATCAATTAACAAGGGTTAATGTTGATTCAGCACAAAGAATACTAAATTTACTGCATATATTGGACATGTTGCACTTCATGCACTTTCATGTATTTCATTAGAAAATTAGAGGGAAATTTGTATTAGGAACCTTATCCTAAAGAACACCGTTACGACAGACACATTATTTTAAGGCTGTTTTGCAGGTCACACTTCTTTTATTCTATTGTTTTTAAGCCTTTATGTAGTGTTCAAAGAAGTTTGTATAACAGATTCCACTGTATTCCTAGGTATTCCTTGTGGAGCAAGAGGGTAGTTTTGGAGATGGAATGTGAAAATCTCCAATTATGTAACATCAAGTGTTTTAGTTACCTTCACTGCACCAGACCCTAATTTAATGATTTGAGCCGTTTAAATATGCCTTGAAGCACCTTGGGTTGGTGGATTATTAGATAAAAAAGTTTTAGGGAGGTAGTAACGAGTGCCTTGGCATGGATTAATATTCAGTTATTGTTAACGGATGAATAGGACTGGCCATAAATTTGCTGCTTTTTTGTCATGGATGAATGTACTGGAATTGAAATGATACGTAATTGCAATGCATCAATTATGATTTTTCTCCATTCCTGACAGTGCTGTTGGACAATATGTCTCAATGGTGAATACAGAAATGAAATTGTTAAGTAAACACCATTATGTGCAATTTATAGAAGTGTTTTTATCTTTCGTATGTAGTTAGTGACGATTTGTGACACTGTTATACCAGCACACCACCTTGTCAGAGTTTGGGGGCGTAAGGTCAGAGGTTAAGGTCACAGTATCATTTCTCTATGAACATACATATAGGCGGTGGCATATTAGAGGTTTTTTGTTTTAGCCAACAAATATTTTCTGTAAGTGTAGTACATATGAAAGTGTGCTCAACATTTTTTTCTTGCAGGAGCTTGCAAGAATTTTAACTGAAATGTCCCATTTTTGTGCTGTAAACAAGTGTAGAGTAAGTTTTGCATTTGTCTTTTTTAAAATAAATATTTGTGTATATTTACAGTCTACTTTATAAGCTTTGTTTGTATTTATTTTAGTTTTCCAAATTACATGAACCTTCTTTGATTTTAAGTAGACACCCCAATATATTGTACTATTAATGAAACATGACAAGACATCTTGATTAAGATTGTGACACGAGAGTGGGTCAACAATTGTGATTTTACATTTAGTGCCAGCCAACATTCCACTGGGCTTTATTTTCTTTCCTGTCATTTTTGTAAAGTGCTCCAAGCAAGCAGTTTAAAAATAGCATGTTTCATAAACATACAGTTCTTTTATTTCCTTCATACTGGCATTACATATAGGTTGTAATGATACCAAAGAATTGCATTGTATTGTTATTTGTTCATTTGAAAAGTTGAACCCTAACGTCATGATGTCTTCCATTTCGCTCTTGTCTTAAGTATCAAATATGTCTTCAGAAATGAATAGTTGACTATGGAAAGTGTTTCATTCTTGTAAGTTCATTTTTCAGAACTTTATTTTTTTTTAAATCATTTTTTTGAGAATATATGCCATATCAATTATATTCGTCTAATGTTTTTGGAAAATCTGAGCAATGGTAAGCCATATCACTGCAACACCATCATAGCCATAGCAAATTGTATATGAATATTTGAAGTATTTGTGTAACGCATTGTGATGCATTATTCTCTAAGAGAACATTTATTGTAAAGTATTGCTTGTATAGTTTCAAGAATAATGTGAATAAATTTATGACCAAATTTACATGCCTGTACAGTTTTATCATTACAGATATGTATTGGAAATCTACATGTCTACTCCACCACTATGTGGATATTTTCAATGATCATGGAATTACCTTTCCAGTGTAAGCTTTTAAAATAATGCATATACAGGAATGTATCACAACAGGAATCTTAAAATAATGTTTGAAAAAACAGATGAAATAGGATTATTACTAAATTAAATACTTTATATCTTCAATCAAAGCTGGTAAAATACTGTACATCAAAACTTTAAAGCTGTTGAGAGTCATAAGGGCATTAACTTTTATCCTTCTTCATAGGTGAATGTTCCTCTGGCTCTCAGAAAACAATCTGAATCTTCACACCAATTTGGAATGTTAATACCCCCCCCCCCCACCCCACACCTAATTTGGAAAAATTAATATGACATGTAGAGAGAAAGTATTTTTCCTTCATAGCTCTACATTGAGGTTTTTATTTTATCACACATTCTGCAATGATTGCTCTGTGGTCAATTTTAACACTTAACAAATTTCTAACTTCATCTTGAACTTACAATATACCTGATCCTACCATATATCCAAATTGCAACCCTAATCCTAGACTACACCATGTAAATCTTTAATAACATAAAACCAGTAGTAAATATGGTTATGAGTCACAATAGTTATGTCCTTTGCCCTTATCATGCCTTTAGGCTGGTACAGCAATGCTTTAACCATAGTGCAAAATACTGATATCCGCAAGATTCAACATACAATATAGCTTCTTTAATAGCATATTCATTGGTACATTTATAAGAAAGGTGGGACCAAGCATATCGGGAGTTGTGAAGACAAGAATACCACTTCAGCATTTGTTATACATAATTTTCCTTCAATTCCTTAATATTTCTGAGACTGAGATAATACTTCAGTATTGCTATATGGGGTGTAAAACTGTAAATATAGGTAAACCCTCACATTACCAATTCACTACACTATGCTTGTAAAGTACATATAAGGTTACCCTATAAGCATGAAAATGGAACTATTAATTTGCTATTTTTACAAAGTACAATTTTCTTTGACAAAGATTTTTTTTTAATACGCTAAGTAAATACAATATTTTGGTAAAATTATTAATTTTAGAGGAAGAAACAGAAAAGTAAAACATGCAGAAGATCAAATCAGCAATAGAAATATATGCTATGAGGTAATCATACATATTTACAACATATAATTCACATATTGCATCAGAAGTTCAACCAACAATATGATGATTACTATGTTTCAATAAAGTATATTTTACAGTAACACATATGTTCATATATACAAAGTACACATCTTATCAAGGAGTAATTGCATGACAAGCTTCACCCCAAGGCCACTATTTTAGTCCAGTGTGAAAGTCTGCATGTTTATTTCAGTTTTTAGCTTCACCATCACATGAGTCATCCAACATATCCTCACATTTCTCACATGAGAGTTTGGTGGATCTCATCTGGTGAACAAGTCCTGGGTTGAACTGGGTAGCCAGGTCTACTTGCAAGAGCTGACAACGTACTGCAAGGTGATAAAAAATGCAATTATGCATTAACTTTTACTCACAAGGTGTACAGTAAGTTCATGTAGTATGTTGATATTAATTTTCATAGAATGATGTTGGGGAATACACAGTTGTCTCTGTACTACTGAGTTGATAAAGAACAACCACACCAACTGCAAAATTTAACAAATCAAGAGTATTGTTGATTAATTCCTTCCTCAAGTAAAAAGACCCCCCAACAAAAGAGTATAATTTCCTGCTTTTCTTGTTGATCATTAAGCATACAGCTGTAGAGGTTCAAACATATACAGGCAAAAAATAAGGCATTGGGGATAGGTCTACTCACAGATGTCAGCCATAAGTTGCTGTCGGACAGAGTCCAACTCTGCAGAGAGCTTTTCTAAGCCCTGCATTTCTTTTTGGTAATCAAATTCCCCTTCACTGCTCTTCCCGTCTGGCATTCCATAGCTTGTAGCTGGCATGTCCTTTGGAAAGAAGAAAACAAAGGAAGCAATTCATATTAAGAGTAACTATAATCATGCAATTGTCTTCATCATTATCTCCAAAGTATCATCTAAATTAATTGCATTTCCAAAGAAAAGAGGAAACTGTACCAATTATGAAACTAGTTTGTGTAGAATTTGGTTATGGTAAATATTTTAAAATGTACATTCAATAGATCTTAATTTTTCATGTGATCTAAAAAGTGACCTGACCTAGACGGCATCTGCAAAATATTTGGCATTCATGCCAGTGTCGATATCTGGCAGTTACCAAACCAGTCTCTAAAACTTTAATGGCTACAGATATACAGTACTTGGTAACTCCTAGTGCATTTGAATCCGACATTACGCATATGAAAACTTGGAATCCCTGGTGTCATTGAAATTTACTACAAGTAAAGTAGTTTTTTAAATACTTTTTTAATAATTATTTGGCAGGGAACAATATGGTCAAGTCTCCAAATGTATGTAGCTTATTATTTTACAAGGAAAATAACTTAATATTCTTTGGTCAAGCTTAAACTTATGCTTAAATCCCAAATCTTTCATCATGTTCAATACCATTTAGATCTACCCATTTCACCAGATAGACCTTGACATATGTATGTCCCTCTTGAAATAAAGAGCATGAGAAGTAGACTTCTAGATCTGGACAAAAATAATTCATTAAAGAAATTTGAAAATACATGCCTGCAATGTTTTTGACATTGGCTCTCCTGAAAGCATGAACCTGCAAAAGAAAATAACGAAATTGTAGTTGGAAAAAACAAAAACAAAAACAAACAAACGAATAGCAGCAACACAAAAGGTAATAGATCTAGATCTAGACTCCCTACATATAAAATGTTATAATCACACACTCGTGGTCAAACTAACAAAAATGTAGCATAGAGAGTCTAGATACTATCTCAATAACTTATACCTAAGTTAAAGAGAAAGTTTAAACTTTAACTTTTTTAAGGCCAAGTCTAGGTCTACATCTACTAAAAAAATAACTTACTTTCAATAGATTAGAAGCAGAAAAATCTGACAAACCAATCAAAAAA
>BEXV01000034.1:153612-197116 GCA_003118195.1 Hemicentrotus pulcherrimus | reverse complement strand
GGCCGGTAGAATCGGCCCGTGGATCCGCGCCTGTCCAAAAAAGCACACATACAAAATCGCCTCGCCGCCAGTAAAAAAGAATGTAAAGGTTGCTCCGAATAATGAGGAGGAAAGAATGTGCAGAACGGGAAAAAAAAAACGAGAGAATGTCATCAGGGGATGAAAGTCAGTAGCAGCTATGTAGCTTGTAAATTTGTAAAAGCGAAAATGCTGATTAAAATGATAATGATGTAATAGCAAATAATTGAGGAGTATCATAGGTACTAATTCAATGGATATTTGTATAAAAAGAGCCCCCGTCAGTTCTAAAAGAGCCCCCGTGAAAAGGCTCACGGGGGCTCTTTTTTGAGGGGAAGAGCCCCCATGGACAAAAAATTAATTTGAGCCCTGGTTGGAATTGAACTTTTTCATTTGTTTTGGCCTGCAAATGGGACATAGTACCTTTAATATGTAATGGCTTTTCAAAACAACAAATCACATTTTAGAAAAAGACATTTTTAAATGGCAAATACACTGCAAATGTACACGTTGGTATAAATTGGGTGTCTCTGTTGTGTGGGTATGGACCTATCTAAGGCCGTGTTTATGCTTCACTTTTTCTGGCCAGAATCAGGCATCTGTTACGCGTTTAGTTTAAAACACTGTTGCGTTCATGCTCACTTTGTAGAATCACCGAAAAACGGTGATCACGATCGCCGATCGTAAACTCACAAAAAGATGCGTTTACAATTTGTAAATGCGTTTAAATGGGGTCAACGCACTGACCTCCAGTGGATCTACGTAGCATGCACAGTGAAGGTTTGCGAATCCAGCTGGAAGACCAATTAAGGCCACACACAGAGAATTGCCTGTAGGAGCCAGATAAGTGAGCATAAACAGTACATCGTGGAACTGCGATTACGATGAGCGTTTACGATGAGCGTTACAAATCGCTCATTCTGCCTTCAAAAGTGAAGCATAAACGCGGCCTAACACACAGTCTCGGTGTAAACACCCTTGTATTGTCTGTTAGTCAATATAACTCAGACAATGTTTGTGTACTTCCTGTGTATCAAATCGCTTTTTGTTTTTAAATATTTGTTTTTTCAAAGCGTTTATTTGTTTAGTATCACAGCATAATTTCTCATTGCCTATCTTCACGCTTTAGGTTTCAAATGTAAGCCGTCAGCTAGGCATTATTTTTTGTTTGTGGTTTAATAAAAAATTAATTGATACTTGAAAAAAAGAGAACATATCCTCTGTAAATAAAGGTAGTAAATTTTGAAAGTATCTTAATCTTTAAATATATTATTTCCAGTTCCCTCACTATAAATTCAACTCAACTCCGACCATTATACCTGTCTGTCTTCACAACACCTTTTTTTGGCCTATTTTGCACACTACATGTATGAGATATGCAATGCTGCCATCTGGTGGTTCCATTTGGAAACTTTGCTAGAACCATGGGCCCTATCCTTCTTGTGGTAGGGACTAGAGTCCATGCTAGAACTTTGTCAGGAGTCTACTCTAAATGTAAATTTGATGGTCTTAATGTGGAAAATCCAGATAAATCAACCTCTCAAAGTAGTTGCATGTAAACTTGCAGCTTCCTGCAAATATCTGGCTAATGAATATTCCCCTCCCCATACTTCATAAATGTCTTTGACAGGCATGAGTCCAAAGTTTGTTGTATGTAAACTAATTTAAAAACATGTAGTATATTTGGACCAGAGTCTGATAAATATATTGATGATAATTGCCTGCTATGAAAAGGTTAATCACAAATATAATGTACGTACACCCTGTACCGGTATATGAAAATATTGTAGTTAGCTGGCCAGATCTACAACTGTAGTCTTCATTTTTTAAACTGTAGTTTATATGTCACATTTTGCTGAGCTACCATTACCTGAGTGCTTTTCATTATGCTTATTATGATAATGCAATGCTGCCACCTAGTGCTGGGACCCTGCAATGCCAAAATATATTTTTGTACACAATTGTAATTCACTGTACAGTACATAGGAATAAGATTTGCACTCAAAAGGAAAAAAAATGCTATTGTTGTGTACTACATGTACACTGTAGTTGACCTATCAAGCATATCGTGCATTTGTATTATAAAGACATTTTACCATTATGAGAATTAAACGAGCAAAACACAGAAATTATTCCTTTTGGGTCATTCTGTAATCTGTGTGTTTGTCAGTAAAGAGGGAAGAATCATAGAAGTTAGTGGGAAAAGAAACGAAATTCACATTGGAAATGATGTAGGTTTAGCTTGGCTTTTAATCTTTTAAAGCATTGCTCAATGCTCATTATCGATTAGATTTTTTCAAAATTATCTTCCCGTTGAAAATAATTTTTTTACAAAAAACCAAAGTGCTTACATGTATATAAGTTTTAGCAAGTTGTATATCATCAGGAGATCAAGTAGGCAGATCAGATTGACTAACACATCACATGACATGACATGACATGACATCCTGATGAAGGTAACAACAGAGCTACATGTAGCACACTCAAGTTTGGAAGCAATCTGAAGTATGACGACAGTTAGTTCCCTGACTGGCTCTTTCGTCTCTGTGTCATACTTAGCCACAACATAGCACTCCAAAGGGAAGTGAAAAACAACAGGGGAGAAAGTTTGAATATTGTTACTCACTCAACAACGACACAGAGGCCATCTCTTTACCCGTCTCTATGCCTGTCACCCATGGTGAGAAAGTGTGTCGTCCTCTAATTCTGCTGCTGGTAGAGGGTCTAGAGACGGCTGAGGGAGTTGTGATTCCCTGAAGTTAACAGAAGAACTCTGAGAGCCAAGGCGCTGTGTCTGTGCTTCTTGCATCATGGAATTTGTCCGCAAGGCTGCAACTCATTTGTGACATCGATCGTGTCAAGCACGACCGCAGACCATGGACATGAGATCCAGGAAATTAAACTTGGCAATAAAAAGACAAAATCTATGATCAAGCTGAACAACCGACCAACCAACCTGGCTTGCTACAGTTACAGTGTATACAGCGCTTGAAAACCTTTGTTTCCTGCACTGCGGATTTCCTCTTAAAGGATACACTACATTTTCCTGTCCTTAACCATTAAAGTTATAGGAAAAGTATTTTGGAGTGGGTGTGGGTGAAGGCTCATGAAGTTTTACTCTGCCATATTCTAATCAGTATTTTTATGTGATCCAGCAGTTGGCAACTTCCTGGCGCTGATCTTTATCTCTTTGATGTCCCTCGGTCAGCATTGGTTGGTTGTATTTTCCTGTGTGCATGTACAATGTAGTTGGAACAATTGTATCCTGCCCATGCTCTAGAGCAGACTTGAGAACAATCACGCTAGTAAGTTCTTGGTCATATCAGTTCTTCACATCATCCATGCGTAGACAAACTCGAGTCGTGTTTCTATGAAGATCTGTGGATAGTGTTTTGTGTCCTTTTGGATCAGACGTTTGGAGAAACCACGGCCTATGAAAATGGATTAGTGGATTAATGAATGGGATTATCCTTGTTGATTGTTTTTGTTGATGTGGTTTACACAACAGGATGGAAATTATGCTTTGGAGACCTATAGAGTCAGTCATAATCAAATTTGTTTAGGGTCTTTTATTGTACAACTTTCATAATACAAGGCACCTCCTAGTGGCGATTTACGGTGCTCTCTGTCAATGTGCTGGTAGGCATTGTAACACTTGCTGGTTCAGAATACCCTTTAGGTCAACTATTAAATGTGTAATAACTTATGAGAGGATATCATGGGCCGTAGCCTTGTTCATATATTCGTGGATTAATCTGGATATCATTTGATTACATAAGAGCTCTGAGTCGTCTCTTCCCTGTTGACAGTACTCATAGAGTGCATTTTTTTTGGAAATGTACATGAATGCTGATTATATCGATGATTTCTGTACTCCCCAATGATCACCAATGATCAGAGTTGCAAAGAGAGAAATTATCATTGGAGTGGAGATCCATGTTGAAGTTCATTTCTTGCTCCATTGTAAGTGAGTCAAAGAGGAGTAGTGTTCCATACCTTAAGATATAACTTTTCAAATAACCAGTCATCAAGAGACTCAAAATGGAGGAGGATTCTACCCCAAACAGGAGCAGCCAGAGTTTCAAGAACAAACAATTAAATCGCTTATCGGGCGTCTTCAGGCCAATGTCCAAGAGCAGACCGACCAGTATAGGAAGCTCGGGTCTCTTTCGCAAAGCCAGCTTCACTGGACATTTTTCCCGCGTTAGCAGCAGCAGTAGCAGTAGTAGCAGCGGAGTAAGTAGCGGTAGTAGCAGCGGTGGCAGCAGTGGGATCAGTGGATTGAGCAGTGGGGGGAGCAGCAGTCTGTGGTCTTCATTGCGGGAGAGTACCAAGAAGAGACAGGCCCCGTCCCCTCCTGACCATCCAGGGGGATCCCCTAGGAGAGCAGGAAACAGGTCCTCTGGGTACAAGCCGGTCTTGAGGGTGGTTAAAACAAAACCAAGACTAAAAGGTTTGGTAAGGTTATTAAATCATTGCTCTTACAGTATCCAAAAACAAACAACATTGTACATGTATGTTTCTTGCTGCCTGCGTTTTTCATTCATTCATTGACTCATGTTGGTTTATTAAAGAAGAAAAAAATAGTTGTAAAAACACTAAATCAGTCCAAAGACTGATACATACAAAGACTACATAATTGCAGACTTGCATTGTTTAAATTATACCAAAGAATCCAATGAATTGAATAAAATTGACAAGAAACAAACATTGAGGTAAGAAATGAAGAAGAATTGTTCAACATAATTCACTTCAAATTTATAATAAAAAACAAACGAATCTCCAACTATAAAATAAAGAGAGAAAAGCAGAAATGAAAACAAACAAGCTTGAGAAGATGGCAAAGAAAAGATAGGGGAAGAGGAGGGATGTGTTTGAAAAATGAAATAAGTGTGCCATTTCATTTGCTTTAATAGTATTATACATTTTGAATTTTAGTACATGCACGTTAATTATGGTATTTAATTTTTGGGTACTTTATTGCAGATTTAAATACATGTGTCAGTTGATAGGAAAAAGAGTGATAATCACAATACTGATGATTTTATAGCTTGAGACTAAAACATTTTACCAAACATTTAGCCTATCCGATAGGCGTCGGGCTAAATGGGAAGTGTACTAATCGTGTTATGGAGACTACATCAGTGCGGGTGTTAGCCCGAGCGCCTATCATCACTGGTCAACTCATCATTATTCATGTGTATCGTATGTGTGACGAGCGTATTCTCATGCATGATTCATAAGACTAACCTTATTTGGTTATCGATCAATTTGATTTAACCAATCAAATATCATTTCCACGTTCCTCATCGCTCATTGGCCTATTTTGGTCCATGCTACATAAATATTCATGAAAGAGCTTTACAGGGGGTTCGTAGATTTTCTACAAACGAAACATTGTACGTAAAAGAAAATAAAACTTTTCGCATGCACCAGTGATGATAGGTGTTCGGGCTGACGCCCACGCCGATGTCACTCTCCATATACAAAAACGTGATTAATATAATTGTAATGCCCGACGCCTATCGGATAGGCTACCAACCATTAGGAGGGAGAACAAAAAATAAAGATGTAGAAAGCATAATACATATTGTGTACCTGTATGTGATGCAACAAAAATAGGTAGAGTTAAAGCAGGTATAAATAGAATAAGATTACTTTCATGATTAATAAAATTTAGGTTCACAAAAGTACTATTGAAACAGAGGTGGAAGGATATTCAAAATTATAAAAGAATAACATTGGATATAAAAGTCAAGGAAAAAAGGAGGAAAAGTAGTCAAGAAAAAAGAGATTAAAAAGAAAAGAAAAACTAGAGAGGAGAAAGGAAATGAAAAGAAAGATAAAATCAGAGAAGGAAAAGAAGAGAGGGAAGAAAAGAGAGAGAGAAAGAGAGGGGGGTGGGAGGGAAGAAGATTATCAATATATAAACAGGAGAAGAGAAAAGAAGGTTTTTAGTTTTGACAGGTAAATAAGAGAAAGAAAGGAGATTGATAAAGATTTAAGTTACAACGGTGTAAGTAAATAAGCTATGAGGTAACATAAAATGTTTTATTTTTATAAAATGATAAATAGGCAACTAAGATCCGTTTTCAAATGTCCAAAAATCGACTGAAAACCTGTACATTATATACATCTGCTTCATCTTCTCTTTGAAGAAGAAAAAAAAACTTTTCATGCCTCTGTCCACCAAATTTGGTCTTGAGTTGGAGGCATTATTATATTGAAATGTTAAACATTTAATCTTTTTTATTTTGATTCTAATGTTAAAGATGTTCTATACTGATTTTGCAAGACCTTTTAATAGTACATTATCCTTTATATTTCTTCTCACTTTGGCACTCTGTTTCATGTTATTCTCCTAAATAATTGATTGGTGTACGATGTATTTATTTTCTTTCTTTTTCATTTCAGTCAGGCACTGGGCTGTTGATGTCTGTCATCAGGACACTCTCTGCAAGGTGAGTTGATAAAATTGTAGTTTCAATTTAACATTTTCAGTGAAATATGTTTGAATCTATTTCAAAATACTGGAGACAAAGTAGTGGTGTATTTATTCTTTATATTTTTATGCAGCGTATAAGATTTATCCCTTTTAGAATTCCTAAATCAAATATGAATGGTCCATGCAATGTTCAGAACAGGAACTGTGCTCCAATTTAAAAAAAAAGGGTTGGGAGTTTCCTGTCTCTACCAGATCTTTTTGGAAGAAAAAGTGTTTATATATCTTTGAATTCAAACTGAACTTTTTTTTATTGTAGCCCTCAACTCTGGCCTCTCTTGACAGGTCACTATTTATGTACCTGTACCTGTTTGCAGTCCTATATATACATGTAGGCAGGGGCCTGTTGCAAGATATTTACTGACATCTTATCAAAATGTACCGTTTCTAATTTTCCATATTTTATGGGACTTTGGTGAGCTTGGATTCTTATTATGGGCCCCTTCGTTATTCATTGCATCTGTTTTTTCACTTTATATTAAATAAGGCTGGTTACCCTCACTATCGATCCATCACTAACATGTCACTAAACAGTGCTGTTAAGTGTACAGTATACATTTCATATGTTGAGGATGTATATTAAAATGTTTATTTATTATTTGGGTCATGTTATTGGAAGTCACCAATGGTTAATTATTTTTAACAATGAATCATTTTTGTTTTCCCATTTCTTGTCTCCGTATGATAGTGAGGATGAGCAGCAGAGGGGGGTAGAGAAAGCAAGGTTAGAGAAGGCATACAGGGAGTGTGACAGGAAACTTGACAAGCTTATCACAGGTGGGTCTATCACAACCAAAGAGTTTCCTCCCTTTACATGGCTGTCCTGTAGTCTACCTTCCAAACTTTTAAATGTCTGTCTTTTGTAGTCTCTATTCCGATTTTTAGTCTCTATTCTGAACTATGTTTGGACTATTCCCAACCATGAGTTTCCTCTCTTATATCTGTCTTCTGTAGTCTACCTTTCAGACTTACTTGTAACCTCCATGTGGGTTTACAGGAAACTTGACGAGCTTATCACAGGTGGGTCTATCACAACCAAAGACTTTCCTTCTTATGTCTGTCTTACAATGTACCTAGTATTAACTAGTCTACATTTCAATTTAGGTGCGGGTCTATCATAGGTTCCTTGTATAATCTATATAGTCTGCCTCCCAAACTCATAAGTGACGTAGGTTAAGAAGACACTTGACAAGTTTATCACAAGTGGGTGTATCACAACCAACAAGATTCCTCCTTGTGTTTGTCTTCCCTCATTTACTTTCCTAACTTGATGTGTCTTTCTTGTATGTCATTTTTAGTCTACCTTCCAAACACACTTGTAACATAGGTTTACAAGAAACTTGAAAGGAATATCACAGGTGGGTTTCCTGCTTATGTCTGTTTTCCCTGGTTTACTTTCTAAACTTGATGTAGCTCTATCTCAACTAAAGAGTTTTCTTTCTAACGTCTCTCTTCTTTAATGTGCTTGTCAATTGAGATGGGAATCACATTTTACTTGATAAGACAGAGTCTTCATTTTTAGTTCTTGGACTTGTCTAGCTAGATCAGAGTATACATACCATGTGTTGTGGTGTTATGAACAAGAAGCACAGACACCCTGCCATTATTGAACAGATGGAATAGGGAGAGAAGAATTGCTGATTGAATTTGGCCTCTCCTTTCAATTCTTATGCATACAATACAATGTGTACATTCATGGTACAACATTGTCAGATATACATGTGTTGCAGAATATACTGAACTTTTGTCTTTAGTTTGACTCCGATTCACAGTAGGCAATGAACAAGAAGATTAGCTTTTGGCCCCCTCTCGACCATTGTAGGACCAATCCATCTCATGTGCATTTTTAGGCTCACAGGTTGTTTCATAGTTAGAGATGCTGTGGTGTAGTGGGTAAGTCAGTGGTCTGTACATCACAAGGTACAGGGTTCAAATCCCAGCCCAGCACTAACATCCTTTGGCAAGAAGTTAATCTACATTTGCCACTCTCCACCCAGGTGTAACCTAGTTACTTATATGTAGGTGGCTCGGCTTTAACCCAGTTAATGATGTCTATGAGTGTCACTGCGTGATGGATACAAGTGCTATATACAATGTAAGAGGCCATTATTACTATTTATCAGTTGGTAAGATCTGCAGCGCACATATGTGCTAGAACAGCTTCAGGTCAACTCAAGGACCATTAATTTAATCTCCAGCAATACTCCAGTAATACTCCAATTGTTTCATGTTGTGTTTTGTCTCCTTATAATTCAAGAAGAATAGAAATTGCTGGGGAATAATTTTCTGGCAATGAAAGAATTATTCACAAATAGAAAGGTGAAATTTGCGCTTAGGTTGAAACTAGTAAACTGTTATGTATGGTCTGTCCTATTGTATGGAGCAAAAACATGGATGATAAAGTAAGGCCATGGCAAATAGAATAACATCTTTTGAAATGTGGATTTACAGAAGAATGATGAAAGTATCCTGGAAACGAATAAAAACCAACAAAGATATATTGCACAAGGCAGGGCGTAAACAAATTGCACTAGAAGGATTAGTTAAGGAGATAAAAAAAATCAAATACTTTGTTCATGTTAAAAGTCGCCAAAGCCTCTTAAAGGATGTATTAGAAGGAAGAGTGGAAGGAAGTAGACCGAGAGGGAGACCCAGAATCAACTGGGAAGAGAATGTCAAGAACTGGAGTGGACTAAAACTGCAAGAGTGCACCAGGATGGCGGAAGAAAGAGTGAAATGGAGAGATGTTGCAATCAACCTCCAAACCGGGAGATAAAGAGAATGGTACCCCAAGAAAATATGTTGTTTGAACACTCAATAAAAAAATAAAATAAATAAAAAGGTGCTACCAAAGAACCAAACAAACTGTTCTTTTGAAAAGGTATTTTTGACACAAAATTCCTGCTATCCTTTGTTCTTGACAGGCTTTAACATGTTGCTAATAATATACTTAATACACCTTAATACACCTTTCATGTTCTTTCTCTTCAAGTTGTCAAAGTCTAAATCTTTTAGCTGTTACATCCATCCATCAGAATCATCTACCGATTTATCAGATCCTGACTACCCGCATAAAAACAAAAGAGTGCAACAGTCACCTTCAACTGGAGTTATTTTAGGTTCTGGTTGTGACTAATTTAGCATTTCCACCCATGATTGTTGCCATGGTGATTCAGGATAGACAACAATTTTACCTAGACGAGAGGATGCTCAGATGTTCAGGGTTTTTGAATGCATGTTCAGTAGAGGAGTTATGATCCAGTTCAGTCCTGTACATTTTAATGACGTACAGTGTAAAGCAAAATCCCTCAGGACAGGACAATTTGCAAGCTGAAAAGTGAGAGGAAAGGGTTGATGGTTATGAATATGAGATTAGTTCCAAAGATTTTCAGGAGTTTCAACATGGAAAACATGGAGTCTTGACGTTTACCACTTCTGTAGTGGAGACATTTTCTTCCGTGAAAATTAGTGAAATAATGTGTAATGTTTTACTAGTCAGTCAAGAACCTGTGAATTGAAAAACGTAACATTAAAAAGTTGTTGCAATTTGACAATACAATATAACAAAATTCTGACTTAACATGAAATGATTCATTAAAGACATTTTTAGCTGTATTTCAGAGAGCCTGTTTTGTAAAGAAACTTTAGAGCGACTTTCTAAGCCTTAGGCCACACAAATGTTAAAGGTACTATGTCCCTTTTGCAGCCAACCTCAAATTCTGTAGAACTTTGCAGGAATTATGAATATGTCATGTATGTCTTATCTGTGAAATTTAAACGTTAGCAGTGTCCTAATATTGAAATTATGCAAGGAAACCCATTTACTTGCTAAACTTCACTGTCAGACACTATTGAGTGACTGACTGGATTTTTTTTCTCCTTTGGTAATAACATGTATTACCAAAGAAGAAAAAAAAATGAGCTGTAAAGGGTACATGAGCATTGTCTACATCAATATCCCACTTCTTGTGATGGCCAAAATTAAACTGATCGAATCTTTGTGCAGCATAAAAACGTATGACCATTCGGTACAATGGTCTGAATATCAAGACTATTACTTATTGGCTCTATAGCTCCTAAGTCGATTTGACAACTAATATTTGTTATTTCCCCACTTGAAGACATTTTCAAGTCCCACCTTTTTTAGGGATGTTTTAAATAAGTATTATCGTTCAAATGCCGTAGGAGTTTAACCTTTTCATTTTTTTTGCCTGCAAATGGGACATAGTACCTTTATTAAATTATTGCAAAGTTATTGGTACACTTTTTACACTTGTACATAATAGAGAGTTCATTTCATGGAATCTCGTCACAAGTAGTTTATCGACGATCGACTTTGTAATCTTGTTGTCACTTTGACTTGAGGGCACATTATCTGTCAGTCTTGTTAACAGAGCAGAGAGATTTCCTGATAACTTGTATTTATGAATAGATGTGCCTTCTGTCATTAAAAATGCTTATGTTTCACTCATATTGTTGTGTTCACGCTTTAGGAAATTAGTTTTGAAAGCATCAAGAGTACTTCATCTTGTCTTCAGTTCTTCAATGAGGGTTCCATTGTCATGATGAAAGGTTTTGTTTGTAAACCAAAGAAAAGCGCTTCAGTGACAACAAACCAGCAATTTCTGTAAACCGATCTTCTCCTGTTACAAGAAGAACACTGAAAGCAAGCTAAATCTCTATCACTCAATGCAATCATGTTATGAAACCCAATCTAGCAACCTTCCATTGACTTGACGATGAACCTAGAAGAAAAACAACAACAGCGCTTGGTTTCCCTGTTGCTACAGGATTAATCACAAGTCTCATCCTGCAGATTATTAGCTTGTTCAGATTATACAAAACTCTTGTAAAGAAATTTTGTATATATAGAATCATTGTATCTACAATGTACATGTATAGCCAAAGGGGCATACGGACTAGATTACATCATTGTACAAAGAAACGTTATATTAATAGTTCATGTACAGTATTATTAGTTATGAATAAGTCAGATGATGGGACAGCTGGCCAAACCTCAGTGCGTGCTCACGATAAACCCCACCTAGTTATAATATTTGCGTACAGTTACGTTCAGACTAGAACTGGACCCTGAATCTGTCGAGTTTTCTTTGAAACAGTGCTCAAACATGTGTTTTGCTATATATGAACAACATTTCGCTGTACATGAACAAGGTTTCACTGTATGTTTCATATGATACAACATAATCTTCATACATCGTTCAGACTAGAAGAAAAGTAATTTGTATATATACATGTATACGATACAATAAATTGTGCTAGTCTGAATGGGACGGTTAATCACAAACCCCATCCTGTAGATTAAGAGATTCACCCTCTGAGCCGGGATTCTAATCGGTATATCTCCCCATACAGCAACCTCACAGGGTGTCTTCTCCATCAAGCAATCAATTATAAACAATGACAGATGACAGAAGAAATCACTTCATTACATGTAACAAGTACGTGTTCATGTATACTCTTACTTACATGTGTAGTATGCTACAATATTTAGGAAGCTAATGAAATTGATATATTAGAATAAAGAGACATTTAGATTAAACATGGGATGATATTGTCTGATCGGACAGGCCTGATAATTTCTCGACTTAAATTAGTTTCCTGATTACTTTTTTCCTGATTTAAAAAAAAAAATGAACAGTCCTAGAGATCGATGTAAATCCACTTTGCTTGGATTTCTAAACTTTGTTTTAAAACTCGCTAAAACAATTTTTGTAGCACTCACTATCACCCCTGATCAGAGCAAGAAATGCATTAACTCTGTATTATGTAGGTATGTGGCTCAACTCAACTAATGAATGTGTAGGTGTTTTTGCCCATGTTGAGTTTTGAACCAAGAGTAATGTATCCCTAATCAGTGTTCAGTATCTAAAAATTAAACAGTGTACATCTACAAGGAGTTTTAAAGTCTGTGAAAACTACCTTAATGTAATACTTGTGTCCTATGATTTTTTGCACAAAATGATCTACACCTACATGTACAGTACATCTTGCTTTGGCACAATTTTTAATTGCATATCATCTTTTTAAATGGATAGTCTACAAATACAATCATCATTATCTTTTATTACTGTCCATTTTTTTCTCATTGCATAGAAACTGTGTCATAAGCCCTTACTGTGTTAAAACTAAAGAAAAAGAATCATGTTAAGCAATGAATTCAGAGTGCCAAGGTTAAGCACTTATGAATTGAATTATAAGGAAATAGATAACCATGCCAGAGGATATCCTTTCAAGAAATTCAATGCACAATCACTCTTAAAGGGACTGGTTAGCATTGAATAATGTTTTCAAGGTTCCTACAGGATAGGCTAGTTATACAGTGTCAGTGTTCTTTCTGGCTAGCCTAATTGTTAGTTAATGTTTTTTCTAGTTTTCTTACTGGATATGTCAGTATGTACATGTATCTCAGTGTTTTCATAAAAGTGAAACAAAATGGCTTCTTTATTGCTTAATCTGATGTTTGAGGATAGCTGTATGTGACTGCTATGAACGCATGAATATGCTTGTACATGTAAGTAAGCAACCAGGGGACTGACGAGGGACTTGGTAATGAGGATAAATGCCAAAGAGACTACCGGTAAGCGCATTGACTTGGTTTCAAACCCAGGACCTCTTGCTTACGAGACCACTGGTATACTACTGAGCCACTGTTCCTCCTCAATCTAATCTGATAACTGTAAAACTGGAAACTTGTGTGCAAAGTTTTTAAAGATGTCATGAAAGATGGCATGAAACCTCTGCAAATTACAAAAAACAGACTAAGTCAAGTTTTTAGAAAGAACTTGGGGAACACTTAGTCTTTATTCTCTCATCCTTTAAACTTGACTTTAGAATTCAAGATTGAGCTTAGATCATTGTTAAGTTTTACATTCTTGTAAAATACAAGCTGATGATTAAGATTTGGAAGTAAGACATAATTTTTCTAGGATTGGCTTGAACCCGTACAGATATATCTTTAAGTGACATGGAATTGAGTTGAAGATGAGCATGTCCCATCGTGATGACCAGATTTGATTTAGGGTTTATCAGACAGGAATTATTTCCTTCCTCTCTCTGTCAGGGTCAGTTCCTCTGCAGTAGATGTATATATCCGATCTATCCTATGAAATTAAACTGTATGCTACAGTGTACATGTACATCAGATCATACAAAGCATCTAAACAACATGGTACCATATGAAATGCACCCCACCCCAGTCATGATATTGGACTGTATGTCATATTACAAATGTTACGATATTTACATGATTGTTATAGTTAAACTGTATATCTTCAAGTTATAACTCCATGGCTCGACAATATAATGATGATGATAATGATGTAGTAGTAGTTCTTGTAGACTTAATTGAATAACTTCTTTAGCACAAGGCTAATCTGGCATAAGACTCCAATGATGATAGAGATGATGATTGTGATGATTGTAAAGAAAGATTATTTTCTATAGCATACAGTGTACATGTACTGTAAATGAGAGCTTCTCTACATGTATATGCTACAATGTGCATGCTCAATAACTCTAATACATCGTACATCCAGTGATTAATGTCACATGTTTAGTATGTGATATTCACTTAAAATAAGTTTATTGGAGGGAGAGAGAGGGAGCAAGAGAGAGAGAGAGAGAGAGAGAGAGAGAGAGGAAGAAAGATGGACACGATGGAAGATAAAGAGAGAAAAGAGCAGAGGGCCGCAATGTAAGAAAAAAAAGAGCTGTGACCCCAGTTTGGAAATCAGCCACTAGATCTCAGGATGTGGTTTTATGGCCGAGAAGGGATACCACTCCCAGATAAAGTGTCAAAGTGTTGCACCTCTCTTCAGACAGCTATGCCAATATTAGCTACATGTAGGTTCACACAAGAAAAGTTCAGCTTGTGGTTTTAAACATTAAAGGTTATCTTGTAGGACCCTGCAGACACACTAATGGTTTCAGTAAATGATAAGTTGACCCAAAGTTTTTAAACCACAACAAATGATATCATGGTTAATTAAAAAAGTATAAGCAGCGGGCGGAAGGGGTTCTCACTTTTAGCCATACCCTCTCAATTAACTTTGAGGTTTCGGCGGCTTGTAGTTTTTAACTTCCTTATTATTACCGTTATTAAAAGGTTGTAGTTTTGAAACTTTAATATTTTACTCACTTTAATTCTAAAACTACTTTGATGCCTTGTGAACACAGCTACAATCAGTCATAAATCAACACTGACTTTGAACCGGCAGAGTCATGATATGTAGGTCAGGCAATCAACCATACAAATATGACTCAGATTCTATATCATTACCCTCACATAGGCAAGAAATAAATGTGTACATCCAAATTTTATATTTACGCTTTAAACTGTCTCACCTTGTCTTGTACTGTCCTCTATTTCTTCAATATATCCAATTCAAGCAATTTTGTCAATATTTAACAACGCTGACTGATATATATTTTTTTTTCATGCCAATTTCTTCAATGTCTCAGTTTCCTTTGATTTCTTCAATATTTGGTAAAAAGTGTAAATGCAAGTCATATTGATACGAATGAGTAATATCAAACTGTCTTGAAGCAAGAGTACAACATCCATCTCTGATTCTTCAAACACACATTGTTTAATGTTCAACATGGTAGGTTTGTTCATTGTAAGTAATGGAAATCATAAATTGTGTAACATGAATGTACCATAGTCATAATGATACTCAGTTCTCATATAGCACAAATCACATATTTCACAATATTTCTACATGCTTGGGATTTTCGTAACCTAGCTGCCATGATGAAGGTACTCAAGTATACATAAATTATCAGATTGCTTAATTTAGGTAATCGTATTTGGTTCATTGATCACTATGTTCCTCAAAATATGAGCAAAATATCACTCTCCCTGATGATTAACTGGAAATATCTGCCTCCTTTTCCCCCAACCCTGTCTCTTCTATAGAAAACTACGACACCCTGACCAAGACCATCCAGGCATACAGCAGCATCTCAGGGCGCATCAAGAACGCTCGGGAGAGGACCAAACTTGTCAAGACTGATCTTCTCTCATGCAAGGAGCTCCTCCACTGCAGAAGGGACGAGCTACGCAAGCTATGGCTGGAGGGGATAGAACAGAAGCAGGTCCTGGCACTACTAGACCAGATGTAAGAAGATTTGTTAGAAGGGAGGACAAGGGTCGATGAGAGATTTTAATAATGCAACTTTTTAACCCGAGATTTCTGTAGTTCTAAAGGAAACATTTCAAATGGGTCAATGCAAGAAATAACTGAAATTTGTTGAATTGAAGTTTTATTCTAAATATCTCTATCTTGAATACTGTCTAGTTGAGTTGGTTTAAACTATCGAATAAGCCATTCCTCATGTCACTATTATAGATAACTTTAGGCTCCCCTTAATTTAGAACTTTAGAACTCAAGCATTACAATGATAACAGGTGCAATGAAAAAAAAAACAAATTTAAGTGTTCCCCTTTTTAACGTCAGTTGAGAGGGAAGGAAACGATTTCAGCCTGTATTATGTCAACGCTCTGTGACAAGTGTGGGCAGTGAGAGAGTTCGACGTCATATGTGAAAACAGACATGGTAGTTCAACAGCACTATTCCTCGTCTCAAATTTTCCTCCCCCTCTTTTTTTCTTTCCCCCTCTCTTTCTCTTTCTTTCTTTCTGTCTCTTCTTTTTGTTTTCCTCTCCTTCTTCTTCGCTCTTGCTTTTCTTTCTCTGTGTCTCTGTCTTCTCACTGTTTCCTCTTCTTCTTCCTCTCTGTCTGTCTCCTCTCCTGCTTTCTCTTCCTCCCTCTCCCTATTCTCTTTCCCTAGCTCTAGATTTCAATCTTTCCCCGGCTCTTTCTCTCTGTCCTGTTCTCTGCTGCTATCCTTTTCTCCCCAAGGAAGTGACACATTTAGTAAACAACGTCAATGGACTTACGTTCATATCCATATTTGTGGTTAGCAAAAATAAAGCCATTTTAAAGACCTTTCTTTAGTAGATTTATGGACTTCAGCAAGAAAGATAACGATGAGTTCTGGTGAATATGAACAATGAAATTCTAAGCACTCTCATTCTTTTTACCAATGTGGAAGTTGTTGTTGTTGTTGGTAATAGTTTAATGTCGTTCACTTCATTCAGTATTGAATATATACGCCATATCTTCAGTTTTATTAGAGAATCAGTTATGGAATGTGGAAGGCATTCATAGAAAATTGTCTTTCAGTGCACTAATATTCTAAATATGATAAGAAAGAACTGAAAGGATTGGACCTAACATTAATGCTACATGAATGTATATACGTGTGGCCCCATTACCCATTTCTGTGTGTAGTGCTGGCTAGTGTTACAGAGGTCAGGCTCTCCATGATTTGTAACCTCAAAATTGTAGTCAGTGTCATCACAAGATTTTATTGGGGAGGGGTACCAATGGAAGGTGTGCTTCACATTTCAAATCTTTATACTTGAGCCAAACTTCCGATATGAACTTGGCCAGGTCATGGATCCTGTAATTGAAAGACAGGCATGCAATGACATCTAATGGCGTCAAATTAATTTGATGATTCATCAGAATGATTGGTTTTGAATAGATCAAGTTATTCATCCTTGCACAAGCTGAGACCTAGTTAACCCATTAAGTACTAGATGGTTTTCCAATAATACATGTCTGGTGTGTTACATCAAATGACGCCTAGCTGGAATGCTCCCCAGGGAGTGGAGAATGTGCATACATTGTGTGCCGGTAAGCCTGAATCCATTGACTGGGGTAATAATATATATCTGTAAAACGCTTTGATAGGGCCTTTTGTCCGGAAAAGCGCTATGTAAGAACTAGCTATTATTATTATAGGATGTTAGGGTCAGAGCTTAAGACTTAGGGTTAGGTTGAGGAACATGACTTGAATTGTTGCTAGAACATGTGCCATACAATGGCCAACCAAAGTAAAATGTTTAATGAGCTCCATTAACCTTGTGGTCTTTACAAGACATTGTCAAGTGTTTGAAAAATATTGTCTCACCAGGAAAAACATTGATCATTGATAATAATAGAGATGGATTCTCAAAATAATAAACTGTAAAGTAGATCAGAGTGTCTTGTTTGGGGGGAAGGGGGGGGGGGACTTGTTTTTAAATGAATTGCATCATAAAATCTATTTTCATTCTTAATATGCTCTTTTAGTACACTTTAACAGTGATAATTGCAATTTGGGTAGACAAAACCTTTCTTGTTTCATGTAATATATCTCCTTTTGCAATGGATAATAATGGGACATTTCCTATATGTAAGCACTAGATGAAGGCTTACGGCCTAGCAGCAAACTGACAATACACATGACGTGAAAGATTTTGGGTAATTGCCAAAGGGAAAAGCCTTACAGTCTGAACAAGCCAAGCCTGATGTTTAAAGGTTACAGTCAACAATTTCTTTGGTGGTTAATTTCATTTTGAAATAAGCCATTGGAAAAAACATTATTTTTTAAAAACATTTTAACAGCATTTATGACAATGAAAGAGAACTTTAAGTTTCTTAGAAATCCAGGTACATATCAGTTTGAATTCGACCTCATTGTACTCTTTAATTTGTTTGATTTAGAATAAGAAGACATTGCATCTAGAATTCATATAGGGACTTTAATAGGAATCATCTGTCAATACTGAGTCCAACCCAACTCTATGTGACATGTTAGAAATAAATACCCAGAATTCCTTTGAGGATATCTTTCGGACTTCAACACAGACAATTCCTTGATGCAGTTCAATCAACAGACAGTCACATCCTCAGGAAGTTGTATTCTACATATGAATTCATGTTGGAAGTGATACTCCCTTGCCTAAAGCGGTGCTCTCCATTGAGAAGTTGGCTATGATAATAGTTCAGAGAACAGCTCTTACTTTTTGCTGCTAGATGATGTGTTGAGACGACATGACTTGTATACATGTAGATCATATTAAAAAGTAAAGGAATGGTTGTATTAGAAAATCCTGTCAAATTAAAACACATCATTATAGCTTTGCCTCTGTGAATATAGTAGACAAAAGTTGGGCTGTCCACAGGGATGTCACCTATCAAAAACTGGTTTGGAAGAGCATAATAAGATATTATAGTTTGTTATGAAGTTTTATTATCATAATAAATAAATGTAAGCTTATAACCTTTTTTTGGGATTGAATTTTGGCATTGGCAAGCATGGCAAGCATAATTTTGTTCCCATTGCCTTTTTGTTCTGTCAATATTAATGTCCTGAATGTTATATGCCCGAATTCTTTACCAAGTACAACAAGGCTTTTCATCAAGATGTAAACGGTAGAAGAGAATTATGCTTGCATTTCTGTTTTAAATAATACCATATAAAACATTACACTGCAAAATCTCTTTTTTCATTTTCCTTCATTACAATGGAGATGTACAGAGTATATAGCGCTACCTAGTAGAGAGAAAGACAGAGACAGACAGACAGAGACAGACATACAGACAGGCAGAAAGAAAGAAAGTTGATTGCATTTAATCAAACCATAGACAACATCTCATTGCAATTTTTCTCCCCTTCTCAGATTCCTTCTACATGTAGTGAATGTGTAAAGAGTGGCTCAACACACCTAGCCATAATTCTTGCCAACAAGCACAGCGTACGTGTTCTTGAGCTTCTGACCACTATGTTGTAGATGGATGAGAAAATGTTAAGTGCATCATTGTTGAAATTATTTTATGCCATAGACATTACTTTACCATAACTCTCTTGCTCTTTTTTATCTACAGTGAAGACGTAAAGAGTGTCTCTGCACGCCTAGCCACATTCCTTGCCAACAAGCACTACCTGCATGCCACGGAGCTTGTGACCAAGACCATGGGTCAGCTGGATGGTGACCTCAAGGGAGTCGAAGCCCTTAGTGAGACAAGGATAGAGATGTTTGCCAGGAAAGATGTAAGTTTGGCCGTCCAGTCATGTCACAGAGGTCGAGTATCCATGGTTTCCACATAAGAATGTAATGTACAAAGCTGAAGAGACAATTCAGATTAGAGTAATTTATAGTGCATTTCATATTTGTTTACCTTTATTTACACTAGTCTTCAAGAACCAAAACATGTCAGTTGACATGTTTTAGTTCTTGAAGATGGTTTTGATTAAAGGTCAGAACTTTGAAAGAAGTAAATAGTGTCTTTAATCACAGAATGTTCTCCTTACAGTTTTATGTTTAGATATTATTTAAACAAATCAGCTACACATCCTGAACTAGCTTGTAATTCATTGAAATTCAAGTTTGGTTTGATTTTTAAACTCTTGGAAAATCGCAACTTACTGTGGAAGAGTCTTAATGTGTTGCAAATAGGTGAATCCAGCTGGGTAGCAATTAAGGACTCTAAAAGATAAACTTGAGTTCTGGTTAAAAAAAAAGAAAATGAATTCTCACAGAATCAAACGAAACTTACACTGAATGTTCAAGATAACAAATAAATGTCAAATGCCAAACAATTTTGGTAGAAAATGTATACTGGCTGAGTAATGAGCATAGAAAAATAGGGAAATCAAGGTTAGTAGCCCTAACGCCATTTGTGTAGTCCCATATACATCTGTCTGTGTACAGTGGATGTTACTTTACCAAGACTGGCCAAATTTGTTATGATTTTGATGACTCCAGAACCTTGCAGTACACACCAATACTTACATGTTACATGATCAAATTTTTCTGATTCATTCCACACGTTTTCTTTCATACCGCAATCCCTTGACCAGAACTCAACTTTATCTTTAAGAAGTCTGTATAGACAGGTTCCGCTGAATGATAATGATGATCCTATCATGAATATTAATCACTCTCCTCTTGTTCTCAATTCTCCAGCAACTCAACACAACCCTCCTGAAGGAGCTCAGGGAGCACCTTTATGAGAAGTCATCAACCACATTCCAAACAAACTTCAACCGCGGAGGATCCCTACGAGGCTCGGGAGGGATCAGCGGAGAAGTATCGCCCAAGTTGTCACGGAAACAGGCCCTCATTGAGATGGCAGGGTCAGCCAGGAAAGCTGCATCCAAAACACCAAGAAGTATGTATATCTTTCATTTGCTGTGTTATTGAATTGCACATCAGGAAGGTGTTTCACAAAGATCCTAAGTTGAACTTATCTCTAAGTTGGACTTAACAATTATGGAAAGCCGTTAGCATCTTTGAAAATATTTTAAAAGGCATAAAATGTTGATTTAAATCATTCTTATTTTCTAATATCAAGGAGATTTCATGTTCTTGATATGGAATTTATGAAAAGTCTAAAATACTTGCTTTTTTTGCTCTTGAATATATCTAATTTTAAGGCTACAAATGGATCTCATAATATTTAAGTCCAACTTAGAGTTAAGTTCGACTACGGATCTTTGTGAAATACCCCCCAGGAGTCTTGTGAGTGCATTAAGCTTCGATACATCCAGTGTGAGAGTCCGAGACAACTATCCTTCGGGGAAGTACACCAAGATTGTCACCTCCGTTTCATTGGGGCAATTGCTAATAGGACAATCTGCCATATATGATTACCTCCCCTTTCAATATAAAAAAGATGTCTATTGTGAATATAAAGATACACATACAGTCAAATCTGCTCTAGCTACCACCTGTCTCGAAACGACCACCTGTCTTTAAAGTCCACATTTTACATTTCCCTTGAATATGTTTCTCATTGAAATCTGTACTAAAGGAACCTGTACATAAAGATCACCTGCCTTTAAAGAACATTTTTCTTGTCTATCTTGAGTAGTCTCTATAAAGGTTTCACTGTATATAGTTCTAGATTCTTTGACTTGTATTACAGAAGAGTCTTCCTCATATCATTATGCCTATACTCCTTTCTCTACCTCCTGCAGAGTCACCTTTGTTGAGCGCTAGCTCCGATGAGGAGAACCGACCAATCACAGAAGACGTGACAACAGATCCGGAGATAAACGTAGACCATTACATCGCAATCTTGGTAGAATCACTGTCATTACTGAAGAGAATACCAGAGGCAGTGGAGGTGAGAATGCCACTCCAGGGGGGTGTTTCACAAAGACTAAGATTGACTTTCTGTCGGACTTAACTATGGCAGGCTGTTCATGCCACTGTTTGCTCTCAATATTTAAGGGCATTGGTCTCTCAAGGGACGTACAAATCATGGCCAAAAATCTACAGAATTTACATTTTTTGATAAGTCATTATTGAAGGAAAAAATATTATCTGAAGATCATAATGGAGAGACCAATTGTGAGAGCAACCAGTGGCATGAATGGCCTGCCATAGTAAAGTCCAATTAAAAATTGATCTTAGTCTTTGTGAAACACTCCCCAGTAGTGGTACCCAACTAATCTGATAAATTGTTGACTAGGAATGAAGATAATTACTCAATGAGGCAAAATCTGCCAAAGTACGCTGACAGAATCCTGAGACAGATGTAGACTATTACATCGCCATCTCTCTCTCTTTCTCTCTCTCTCTCTCTACCCCTCTCTCTCTCTCTCTCTTCCCCAAGCTGTAGAGGTGAGGGATATCACTCAAATAGTATTTTTCACTAGGTCACAATACTTAAAGGTCAAGAGGTCAAGAGGTCAAATGGGCTTGAAAATTGAAGATGGTATGTGACAAAGGATATTGAGGAGTAACTTGTGGTAGTTCCATTCTCACATATTGTGAACTCCTTGGCAATCAGTAGGGACCCTTCTTTGTAGCATGACAGATTATTAACATACACTGTCATGAGAACTGGGATGTTGTCATTAAACACTGGCCAGTACTGAATCTTTGTGAATTTCAGGATACTGTTTGGAATGCTTTGTCATGGAATAAATGTTCAATTACGCTTGTAAACAGCAATCAATTTTTGTTTTTCATTTTTATCTTCTCAAAGGCAATCAAGGGTGAAGTACAGTCTGAGCTGGCTCAGATTGTCCACAAGTCAACGGCAGAGGTCGCAGATAAGTAAGTTGATATCCAGTATATTATTGATCTTTGAGTAGAATGTACATGTGATATTATTATTATATTTGTCTTTTGAAGTCTTACACAGACTTTACTGCCTTCTGAAATGTCCTCACTACAGAGAGAAGATTGAAGATCTGCAATCCAAAGGACTGACATAAGTATCACAGGAAATAAGGATGGGTAGATCGAGATGGTGTGGACATGTTGTTAGGAGAGAGGGAAGCCAATGGCTTCAGAAAGCAATGAATTTCTTCAGCTCAAAACCTAAAGTAGACCTTACACAACTGGGAAAGAGACATTAACAAAAGTTATGAGAGTTGTCTGGTCTCAAATAGGGCAATGCTGAAGACCAGGGACCCGTTTCACAAAGCCTTTTTTCAATGAAAAATGACAAAAATCAGTGACAAATCTGCTGATATCCATTTAAAAGCAAGGATTTCAGTAGCTTATAACATTTGTCACTGATGACAAGTCTTGTTAAACACCCCCAGGTGGCTTGGAGAAAGTCCATCAAGGAAATGAAATACCCATCCCACAGTGTGAGAAAAATGAATGTTAAATGATGATGATTTGAAGCGACAAGTTAAAAAATGTGATTAGTGTTATTATTCTGGATTTATATTGCAGTTGAATCTAAGCACATTACATATATTATTGGATATATGACTGATTATCAGTGAATATTTCTGTTTTGTAGTGCCAAGCAGAGAGGAGAGAACATCATGCAGCAGAACCAACCCAAACTCCTTGAAGAGCTCTTAGATCTCATCTTTGAGAGGTTCAAATGTGTGGCCTCTGCTCATATGTGTGTACTAGGAGCCCTCCAGAGAATAACAGTAAGTTTTTCTTCTTCTTCTCGTCCGCATTCTGTTTTATTCCTTGTCCTCACTGTTTATTCCTCTCCCTACACACTTTCTTCCATTGTCTTTTGATTTTCTGTTTGTTATCCCTATTTTTTCTCTCTTTGTCTTTGTTCTCCTTCTGTTGACTTCCATGTACCTGTCTTCAACGTCCCTCCTCTATTCCTTCGTTCAGTATTTCTTCCCTTTTCTTCACCCTGGAATCCACATTATATATATTTCCTTTCACAACCAAGCATTGAATAATCATTCTTGCCTATATCCTTTCTAAGTGTAAAATGTGTATATGTTGCTCAAAGCCATGGAAATAAATATAATTCTGATTATAACTAAAAATCAGTATGAATGATGTTTTTTTGTATTCTATTAATTTTGTCAATCTGTGTCTTTATCTCATGTTCTTTTTTTGAATATTTATTTTCTTTTCAGGCAAGTGGAGATGTCCAGCTGTACACAATGGGAGACATTTGGTCTAAGATACAGACACAGGTAAAGTCAATCTCTCGCCATATTTTTCTTTTTCTTTTTTAAAATCATGCTTGCATCATTCCAAAATTACATGCAATCCCCCCCCCCCTGCATGTTTTGTGTTGATTAACAACCTGACAAGTCACTTTATGTAATAGTCACCTGAAAGGGGTTTCAGTTGAATAAAGTCATTGCAGTTCATGATACTCTTTCCAATTAAAGAGCTTGAAAGTTTTAATTTAATTTTTTCATAATTTTTTTTTCATCCATCCATTTTGACCAGGAATCTCAACTTAAAAAAAGTGATTTGTCTTCTTGTCCACAAACAAAAAAGCATTTCTAACCAGTAATAATGTAGTATGTTCCTTCTTCTTGTTTTTTAAAATGTTTGTGTAATACTTTTACTTTGAAAATAACGTAATAACGCCCTTTTTATTTTTATTGCTCAGCTTCAAATGATCCTGAGTAGCTACCTGGATGTAAGGAATGTAACAGCTACAGCTCAGCAAGCCACAACAGCATTTACAGAAGTTAGCGCCAGGTAAGCATTAAAACCATTTTTACAATGTTTATTTCCTTGTCATGGCATCAACAAGGTTATAGCATATGAGCTCTTAAGAATTTATTTTGCTTTAGCTAAAAATGTTAATGGTCATTAGCTCCATTTGAAGTAGTGTTCAAGAGTTCTTATAGAAAGACTTGGATGCAAAATTATCTTTCAAAGGAACAGCATAGATCCTTCACTTGTATCATTTTGCAAATTGTTAAAGAAGTTACCCATTTCATCCTTATTCATTTCTATTCTAAGGATAATGAGTCATTTTAGTGTATAGAACCAATTTATTTTGTTCACATTTACCTCTGGTTTGGGTTCTGACATGTGTTTGTATAAGTATATCTTATTTGCTCACTCTCTGCCTGCAATAATTTAATTTGATATTATGCAAGGAGCATGAAAATTAATAGTTTTTTGTACATTTCATGTATCTCATTTATTTGTATTTTTTTCTGTCTTTCCTGCAGTGATTTGAATACATATTTCAGCAGACGTAAGCAAGCCAGACAGAGGAAGGTTCCTCTATTCCGCTTTGATATGTCATCTCATGCGATCAGTATGACCAACTACATGCGAGAACAGAAGCAAGAGTTCTATGGCTCGGTAAGTTTGAGTAGGCGCGATGGCTCAGTGGTAGAGCAGTGGTCTTGTAACTGGGAGGTCCTAGGTTCGAAACCAAGTTGATGTGATAGTGCCCTTTGGTAAGGGCACATTAATCCTCATTACCAAGTCCCATGAAGAGGACTTCAAGCTGTCGATTCCCTGTTTGCTCACTTACAAGCATAGGCATGCTTTCGTAGCAGTCGGGTAAAACAAATCACCAAACCAAACCAAGAAGTGTAGTATACTATTAGAGCAAGAGAGACAGAAAAAAAACAGTTCTTCTGTCTTTAGAAAATGTTAATCTTTCTACAAAACACAGGGTTTTAGCTCAGATACTTGATTATTTAGTAGATTACTGTAAACAACATACAGTACTCTAGTGAGCAGAGTCCATTAACATTACAGACTTGTGAATTGATATTCTTTCATTCTTTATTGATAATGACTCTGAAATCCTTTGTTGTTTAAATGAAATTCATTTTGGTCTCAATTGTTTAAAACCATTTTATACCGGGTATTATTTACATTTGCATATAGATAATTCATGATTGGTTGTTTGAGGTTTTTTTCCACAGGATGATTTTATGAAATATTTGCATGAGGTATATCATACCGGTAAGTGTTTAAGTCAGATAGATTTTTTATGAATATCTTTTTGTGTTTTTTTTTCTTCCATAGGATGGTCAAGTGCTAGCAGAGGATGAGACAAGTGAACAGACTCAGATGGTTTGTAAACCTAGTATTAAGAACATCACCATCATCTTCAAACCACTCAACAGGTTTATCAAAGATATTGAGGCTTCAATGAACGTCACAAATGGGTGAGTTTTGGTTTAGAAAATGGAGGGAAAATGGGATAGCTTTATAAATAGAATGTGGGCTGTCAGTTGGATGAGTTGGTCTATTGAATATACCTGAAAGTTTCATGTAAAATGTTGAGCCATGTTTCTACCAGCTCTAGATTAAGAAATTAGTGTAGGAATTAGAATGGTTAATTATCACATTTAGTTATGTATTCTACAAATATTACAAAGTTGCAATATGGGAGGGAAATAGCAGCGAAAAAAGGACTGTGAAAAAAAGAGATAGAATTAGTTTAAAAGAATGGACAGTTTTATGGTCCATCATTTCTTACTTATACTCCATGAATACCAGCTATTGAATTTGTACTCCATAGATACCAGCTATTAACTATGAATACTGGTTTCCATGATGAACACAATGGTTGTAGCTCGTAGAATTCTTCATCATATTGGCATCAAGGTTATATTGTAATTTCATCTGGTTGTATTTTTCAGAAATCACTGCACATTACATCATTTTGTAAGTGACTTTGTGAAGGAGATCTTCTTAGGTTATCTTCAAGGTGACATTGAAGAGGATCTACAAGCTGCTACCAAAGGTTTGTCAAAACAGCTTACATTCTATTTAAATATAAATAAAGGATATGTTATGAGTATTGCTATCTGGTAATGTTAGCACTAATGGTTTTGAAAAATGCAGAAAAATTATATGTAGGACATTGACAATTTTGTTATTAAACACGGTAATTCAATTTAAGCAAATTTTGTTTTACTAAGTACAGTAGGTCTGATAGAAAGTTTATTTCCAAAGGTGCTGTATGACCTTTTCTATCTATGAGACTAAAGAATTGTGCTATCTTTAGCCTCAGTTAAGATTATATATGTCACAAAGAATCTAGAATCTAGATATTGGTATGTTATGAAAATGGTGATTTAAATTGCTTGTCCGGTTCGCTCTTCTGTAATTAGTGTATCAAAATATTTAGCCTACTAATGCCTGAACGTGTGACTGTAAAATACACTGATCAATTCATTTGATTACCGGTATAGAGGAAATGACTGACTAATCAATTAACTTGACCACGCAGGAAGTGAATCCCTGAAGTCACTAGTAGACGTGCAGACCCAGAAGACCATGGGCGCCCCTTGTCCTCTACTCCAGGCTGTGGTCACTATGGATAAGGCTGTATCCTCGCTCCGTCAACTGACCACTGACTTGCCATCGTATGCTGACCAGTTCCTTCAGATGTTGTGCACTATCTTACAGGATTACAAGGAGACCTGCTATGCTACGTACAGAGGTAGAAAAAAATTCTTCTTCTCGAAAGAGACAAAAGAACACATTCTGAGATGAATAAGGGATCATTTTGAAGACATTTTCATTGGGCTTACATTATTTCCATTAGTGACAAGTTGTGACAAGTCTTACAAGCCTGATGAAAAAAAATAGATATTCCAATTGCTACATAACTGTTTTTTTATTTTTTTATTTTTTATAATTTCATCCTTAAAATTTCCCTGTCACATTCTAGGAAAATTTCCTTCAATTTGTTACCCTTTATTTATATTCAGGTTGTAATGGCTTTAAGTGCCCAAAACAGTTAGTTGTAAGCTGGAAAAGGATTGTGGTTTCAAAACAGTCAGTCAACCTTTCAGACACGGTATAAAGGTCATTGCTTTAAAAAAAAGAGGAGCTTTTATGACTCAGTGGAAAGAGTCGAGTTCTGAGTTAGACTTCAAGACTGAGCTTATGCTCTACCACCTCTGATAACTTGAAGTTGTAGATATGTAGATCCTCTTGATGCGTACTAATACAAGCACGTTCTGTCTAATAGTATCCAAGCTGAGAAAGAAAACAATCGGTCAACACTATTATTTTGTTGATTTGCATTGCCCAGGTTTAGTACAGCCAGAGTCAGAAGACAAGCGAATATTCAGTGCATCCTGGGTGAAGGATACCGGTATCAACCAGTGTCTACGCTACCTTCCTAACTGGCTCAACCTCCAGGAGGAGAGAAAGGCTGATAAAGACTCCATCGATCAGGTCCCAGAGACAATCGAAGACATCAGGGAGAGGAATGAGAAGGTAGATAAGACATAACATCGTAGAGATTAGTATAATTGTGGATTCTGTGGAATGTATGAAAGCCTGTTTTTGATGATTTTTCTAAAATATTGCTTCTTCATTGTTAAATAGGGTTTATCTTACTGATACATGTGATTGTAATGACATTGATGATTGAAAATGTAGTACTGTTATGATTTTGTGGATACAAATTATTCAGACTGAGTTTCAGATTGAGATCATGATCTGATCATGATCTCATGATGAGGATGATTTGTAATTATGTTCATAATTTCTATTGTGATCGTGATAATAACGGTCATAATTTTAGTCATTTTAGTCATTCATATTTTGTTCGTTTATTATGTTGTATATTGACTTTGTAAATTGAATAATTTCAGCTTCCTAGCTGCATGTTCTTTTATTTCAATAAACCGAATCAATTTCAATTTCAATAATGATCAACAAACAAAGGTTTTTTCCTATGTTTAACATCAGACTTTGTTGCATTCTTTTCAAATTTTATTTGGTTGTATAGTTAAGTGCTAACAGAAAGCTTTTATTATAGATTACAGGCATAACCATAGCAATGAAACATATTTTCAATTTCCTTTATTAACAGGAGTCAGAATTACTAGTGACTAACTTAGGGGACAAACTTCTTCAAACTCATGAGGTCTTGACTGATCTTGGTTCATTTAGACTACTTGCTAATCTTCATGAGAGTCTGGTAAGTGGGTAAAAAATTACAATACTATTGATTTTTGTTCATTTTCATTCAGGCAGTAATTTTTTTATGTAATTTCTTTTTCAGTTCAAATGAGTAATTACAACAAGGGATTAGCCTCATTTACACATGTGCTTAATTTCTGATTTGGCATTAACTACAGCTTCTCCAAAAGTTATGGTCAGTTAGTTGTGGTAGACTGCTTTTATGTGCTGGACTTGACCAAGGAAAGGAGACAAATGTTGATAAAAGTAATAGAAATATATGCGAATCAGTGGTAACAACCATAATCCTTTTCTTATTCTTTTGTTAATGTTGTTTGTTCATCTCTACCTCTTGCAGGAATGGTTTGCATGCCGAGTAAGGAACTTTGCTGGTCTCCTACCCAGTCAGGGATTCAACACGCTTACAGTCCCTGGATCAGTCTCATTGGTAAGAAGAGCCTTACTTTGTAATTACCTACTATTTTTTATTAGAAACATTCACATCGATAGATATCATGCATTTTATTGTGAGAGAGGCAAGATTGGAAACAACGTTTATGTAATCATAGATTAAGAAATTCAATTATTAGTGTGTGTGTGTGGGGGGGGGGTGTCTATATTTCAAGAGGCATCTCTATATTATTGCCTCAAATTATTGTAAATACATACAATCATAAGCTTTAAGCTCTTGTTAAAATTATATATGAGCCAATATATTATGATTACTAATTGTTGTTTTTGTTTATTTAATCAGCAAAGACAAAATGCTTGAAATCCGCATTTAACAAGTTCATCCTAAGCAACGATACTACCGGTAATGATGTACAAGTACCATGTATACAGTGAAGGTAAGAAGAATATATGTGAACTTCATTGCTTTATTTCTATTTTTTGTTTGTATTGCAGGAAATCCCTCCAGTAGATATGAGTCTCCTACATTCCCTCATCGGTCTAGCCAAAGAGTTCCAGGATCTAGCTGATACATGTCTGTTGGTCCTTCATCTGGAAGTGAGACTTCACTGTTTCTTCTTCCTCATGCCAGTCACTAAACAGGTGAGAATTTACAACTATTCATGCATGGATTATCAGATACAGATAGCTTGTCATAATTCTATTATGTTAGCATTTGTATTCATTTTGTATTCATATACTGCACAACAATGCATTATTTGTGGTTGAAAATTTTGTTTGTTACACATTTCTATACATTTTTCTCTGTTTGCTTTAGAGTTCAAGATGTAAAAGTGGGAAGAAAAAGTAATTGAGAGAAGAGAAAATAATGGGGTATTGCAAAAGAAGCAAATATATATTGAAAGACATGCAGAAATAAAGAAAAATTAGATAAGTAGAGGCTAATGGAGATATTAGAAAGGTATGTGTATACAGGGAAAATGAATTTGAAAACTTGTAAAAGATAATACAGAGATAAATGAAATAGTTACATACTACAATCCTTTCTTTGTTTCTACCTGCTTATAGTCAAGTTTCTTCACAAGTGTTGATAGCGTGGATCCAGACCCCAATGTGATCAAGCTGAGCAAGGATCTTACCAGTCTGGAGGAAGCGTTACACACCAGTCTACATCCAGCAAAGTTTAAGTAAGTGGTTTGTGTGATGTTTGTTTTGTTGTTGTATGGTAATGGACATGTGATGAAAATGATGGTGGTGATGGTGATGATGGTGATGGTGATGATGGTGATGATGATGATGATGATGATGATGATGATGGTGATGGTGATGATGGTGATGGTGATGATGGTGATGATGGTGATGGTGATGATGGTGATGATGGTGATGATGATGATGATGATGGTGGTGGTGGTGGTGATGATGATAATGATGGTGATGATGATGATGATGGTGATGATGATGGTGGTGGTGGTGATGGTGATGGTGATGGTGATGGTGATGATGGTTATGATGGTGATGATGATGATGGTGATGATGGTGATGATGGTGATGATGGTGGTGGTGATGGTAATGATGATGATAATGATGGTGATGACGATGATGATGGTGATGATGGTGATGATGGTGGTGGTGGTGGTGGTGATGATGATGATAATGATGGTGATGATGATGATGATGGTGATGATGATGGTGATGGTGATGATGATGATGGTGGTGGTGGTGGTGGTGATGACGATGATGATGATGATGTTGATGATGGTGATGATGATGATGATGATTATGATGGTGATGATGATGGTGGTAATGATGGTGATGATGATGATGATGATGATGATGGTGATGGTGATGATGATGATGATGATGATGATGATGATAATAATCTTGGTGATATAACTGGTGGTGATATGGGGATACCGTGGTGATGATGATGAATTTTTCAGTAGATGTGATAATAAATGAAACAAAAATTTTTAAAAATTCTTCATAGAATTTAGATTGAGTTTATTTGTTAAGTGATTATAAGAGAGAACGTGATGCCAAATTTTGCTAAAGTTATTGATACGTTTGTCTTTCCTTCCTTCTCTCTTTCAGGTATGTGTTTGAAGGTCTAGGTCATCTTGTATCATATCTCCTGATCAACAGCTCACAGTACATCAAGAGGATCAATGAGAATGGAATCAAGAAGATGTAAGTTTTAGCTTGTTATGTGACTCACATTTAAAAAATATGAATAATATTCTCATCAACATTGTAATGTTGTATTTAGTATTAATTAGATTATCATGTTGATATTTGATCAAATGCACTATAATTTGGAATCTGGCCTGTTTTTATGCCTAGAAAAACAATTTGATTTGCAAAGGTGCATTGCATGATTCCTTGGACACTTTGAGCAGTATGTCAAGCTCACTTGAATCCAAAGTAATAGTAAAATTAGTGAGATGAGGGAGAGACTGATACTTTCATTGATGAGGGATGAGAATCTGACATGTTCAGTAGCATACATATTGTGTTATAGAATTGGCAGTATTGTAAAAAGTATTTTTGTGCTTTATTATACAGTATGAAAAAGCAATTACAGGAAAACTTTATTCCTTTGGTTGTAGGATTCCTACTGTAGCACAAAGTTATCCACTGACATATAATCTTCTTTTTTTCTGCAGGTGCCGGAACATCTTCATCTTACAGCAGAACCTGACCAACATCACCATGTCAAGAGAGACTGATTTGGACCATGCTAGGCAGTACTATGAACTCATGTACAAGACCACTGATGTAAGTTCAACTATGAATCTATGTTTGAGACCTCATGAACATCGTTTTGATTTTTGTCACTACTGTCCGCCTCACTTTATTTCATCCCTCATTGTCATCCTTTCTGTAAGGATGCGTGCGAAATCATTATCTCTTTTTTGTCTCACTTTTGTCTACTTTCTCCTCCTCCTTCTCCTTGAGGGACAGAATTGAAGTGGTAGTCTCTGAAGCCATGTCGTTATAAATTGACATATTGTCTACAGGAACCGAGTGACTCCTTTATGTAGCCTAAGAAATTTAGAGCCTTCAGAATTTAGCATCAAAATCATATTGTTAAGAAATGAAACTGGAACCTTAGCCTATTAGCATTTAAAATTTATTGTGAAATTTCTCTAGATTTATTACAACAAAAAAGAATATTTTCTCTATTCTTGTTTGAATATTCAGGACATTTTGAACAGCGTTGTAGAGCAAGGAGCTGCTTTTAAGGAGCTGGAGTATAGGAACATCATCAACCTTCTTCATCGAAGCAGCCCGGCCTATGATCAGAAATCAGTGGGACAGAGACTCAAGAAGCTTGAAGAGATTATGACTGAAGCTGTGTAATGCAGACATGTGGCAGCGGCGGACCCAGGATTCTCTGACAAGCAAAAACGAATTTCATGTTTTTCCTGTGACATTGCGAATTCTCTGACAACTTTATTGTCCCCTCTTTTTCCTCCCCCTTCTTTTTGTTAAGGGGTAAGGGCATTTCAAGTTAGTGTCCTGGCTTTAAATAGAAATCTTTGCTCATTTATAAATCAAACTTTTAAGCAAAACATACAATGAGATCAGCTTGATTTATAAATATGTTGAAGTTTCAATAAGAAACTCAGTGAGATAAAAGGCACCAACTTTAATCGGCCTGTATTATGCAGTAAATCCCGTTTTGATAGGTTGCTTCATTTCCAAACATTTTTTTGATCTCAACATACCTATGAGTTCATTCAATTTTGTATGGCAACTTCCCACAAGCACACTGTTTATTTATTTATTCTTTTTATATTGGTATGGATAGCAAACCAAACAATTTATGAGTCTCAATATGACAGACTTATGCCATTTTTCGTTATTAATCTTAAAATCCAAAATCATCAAAATGTACTTCTTGTATGGAGATAATTTGCCCATGTTGAATTTTATCATTATTCACTGAATGTCTGGTATACAATGTGGTATATCTTGCCTTGTGAAATAGCTTTTATGATTTTTGTAATTTGTAGTACATATATTTATTGTCACCTTAGCAAATTATTTAATTGCTATAATTACTCTGAGGAAATGATACCAAACGATATAAAATGACAAGGCATTACACTCTCCACTCATAAATGGCATTCCATTTAGTGCTGTCAAAAGTATATCAGGATGTTTGTATTATTCTTATGCAAGTCACCGACAGGTGGGAAAATCCCCTTTTCCCTCATATCAACTAAGTTTATTGGGATATGAGCTCCTGTATTCATAATTTTAATTATTTTATGACTGAATATCCTTATCTTTATTGAGCTTCTACTTAATTTATAGAAAGATAGTAGATATATTGTAACAGAGTATGTGCAATAGGAGTATTGTACCAAATAATATGTACTTGTATACTAAGATCATGTATATGATGTAGTTTATTGTAAATTATGCATGTTGAAGTTGCATGTTATGTGTTTGAAAAAATTGTATACTGTGTTCAGTCTGTACTCTTTAGTTTTTTATATGGTGTGTCTTTTTTTTTTTCCAGGAGAAATCAGGAAAAGCATAAATAGGGAATGGGAAAAAATGTATTTTTTTCAGCCCCCAACTTTAATGATGTGTCAAACCATCTCAAATTCTCTTATCAACCTCCAGAATTTTTTTTTTGCCATCGTTTTCTACCACTTATAAGTGGCTTGAATGTCAATGGGTAAAGTCCAGGGTATTATTGTAAATTCAGTGCCCCATACACCAAGTATACTGGATTATGAACATAAATTTAGATCAGAAGTGTAATTCTACTTGATATTTCCTCTGATCCAAGCTCTGGGAATGCTGTCAAATTCCAATCTCTAACATATGTGACAAAAATACCTTGGGTTTGCTCAAAAATGGCTCTGTGAGGTAATTATTAATGGTTGAATTAAAAGTGAGTTCAATAATATGTGTAATCCATTGAAATGTTTATCATTAAGATTAGTGAAGCATTGTAAACACTTTTCTCTTTTGAATCATGCAGTTTTGCAATGAAAAAACAAAGACCGAAACAATGTTTGTGTGTGTGTGTGTTTACTGCTTTTAAATCCAGTCTGTCCTGAATTTAAAGGGATTTTCTTTTCTTTTTATCAACTTACGCTCAATGTGCCTTTCTGTTTCTTATGATCGAGTACTAGATAACTTACACATCTGTATTTCTTTGTTACTTTTGTTACAGAATTGTTCATAAACTATTTGCATCCATATATCGATAGATATTACCGGGTATTGAGAATAGTTAATTTTGTAAACATATTTAGGAACTTGCATCAACTCCAAATATATCTAGCATACATTTGTATTTCATTTGCATTTCATTTGCATACTATTTAACTTTATATTTCAATATTTCAACTACAAAGAATATTTTCTTGATCCCTTCCCCCTTCCTTCTTATGCATTCTCTTTTTATGCACGTATAACAGCCCTCCTGGCATCGTATGTACAACACCGTGCAGAAGATTTAAACTAAGGATGAACATTGCAAGAAAAGGTCGAACATAGAGTAGTTTCTGTATAGATAAATATGCGTGTACAGTTTATTATTGTACAATGTACATAGAAATAAAGTAAACATGTACATTAAGATACAATCTATATCATGTGTCAGAAGTATTTCTTTTTGTTAATGTCATATTGTCATAACATAATACAATTGTTGCATAGAGCATCCTTTTATTGAACAATTACATTAGCCATCATTAGTACATGTATCTTGGTGGCTTGCCTGACACTGCACACATGTGTGAAAAGTGAAGGTTGGACTTGTACAATTTGAATAACAATACAAAAGAAGAAATTGATCATTGATGAGACAATACTTCATTACTTTAACTCGGCAGTACAAAATTTTTACCCTTTTGGGAATTCATTGTGTGATTTCTTTTGATTATAATCATTATACCCTAGAATTATTGAACTTTACTGTCACATATATCAGCTGGGAGCAACAAAAGGACTTAGTCCTCACAATCTCCAAAGATTTTCATCCCTTTTCTCATAAAAATGTATAAAACCCCAAACCCCGAGTTTGCAACTCGGTGATAAAACTACACAGCAGAAGTACAGTATTCATCATTTTATATATTACAGCTTAAAAAAATGATTTCCCTTGTGTCAAATTTACACCTCATTCAACCAACTTAATAGAATTTTAAAGGAAAGTGCTATAAATATACATACAATGTAGTCGTTCATCGTCATGATTACAATAGAAACAAAATAATGGATCCAGTTTTTGGATAATAAAAATTAATCTGCTGCAAGTAAGTCCATTGACTATTGGAGTTACATCAGTCATAATCATTCAATGCAGCTTTTTGTTACTGAAGATATTTTGTTGTTATTGCTGCCTATGCAGGTTTTTTAATGTCTTTTATTCAGCACCAAAATGCTGTGACTTCATCCAAAAAATAGAATTTACAGTAACCACAATCCTACATTCAAACCTCAAAATAATTCAAACACAATTAAAACCTTTGGTTTAATGTACATGTGCTCCATAAACACCTTTTTTCTCCGCCAATGATTTATATCCAAGATGCAGCGAGTTGACAAGCTCGCCTATTTATCAATAACTGCCCATTTACTCAGTTTTATTTTGATTACCGGTAGTAACAACTAAGATTCCAAAAGCCATAATCCAATCAATCAAGTCAACTTCTATAGAAGGAAAAAGAAAATTTAATTCTCTTGACTGGTAAATGATATACAATCAAAATGATTTAATACGTTAATCATTAATTACCTTAAGAGACAAAAAGTCATTTGTATAGTGTTTTCAATATTCATGTAGGCAACATACAATAGTCATATGGAATTGTTTTAGGTTTCCCCAAGTTCCAATGAACTTATACATATTATTTGGTGTCATTTTGTCGAACTCTCTTCAAAACAAAGATAAAATGCATTTCACAATATAGCAGAGGTATTGCAGTTGATGAATTTTTAATACTGTACATCTCATGCCATAAACAAAGATCTACCATGATATATTCTGACAATTACATTATTGACCCAGTCCCAGATGATGTAACTTGTGCAATCAATATGCCAGTTGCCTGCCACTGTTGTGCCATGACCAAAAAATGTACATGAAACGTAACAGGTTAGAAAAGGCAATTTCCTACACAAGTCACATTGCTTAGAACCAGAAAGGTGTCGACTCATACGGTCGGTGTACGTTGACAGCATTAACACCCTTCTGTCTTTCAACAGACACAATTTTCTATTAGAGACGAATAGTGCACAGCTATCAGGAAAGAGTAAGAAGATACTTCATGAACATAATTTGTTCTTCCCTATATCTGTGCTATATTAGTAGAATAGCTTAGTTTTGAATACTATGTTCTCTATTCTACACCCGGGACCCGTTTCACAAAGATTCTATGTCAAACTTAAAACTTATGAAGAGCCATGTGTAGCCTTAAGATAAAATATATTCAAAAGAGAAAAATCAAGTATTTTAGACTTTTTATAAATTCCACATCAAAAACATGAAATCTCCTTGATAATAGAAAATATGAATTATTTGAATCAATAATAAGTCCAACTAAGAGATAAGTTCAACTTAGGATCTTTGTGAAACACCCCCCATATCTCATAATAAATGGTTGACATAGTCCGTCAAACGCTTGTTCAGGGCAGGGAACATGGCGGTATGCTTGTCACCGCACTTGATGAGGCAGCCCTCCAGGTTCTTGCGGACCTTAGCCTCATCGGCAGACGACATTTGGTCTCGGATCTTGTCCTTGGCTTCATCTTGACACTGGAGGGTGCACCTCTGGAGCCGGTCCTGAAAACAAAACAAAGATGTTATTTAAACATATTTGTGGCTTACACCCAGTAAATAAGATCGATTGATCGATCTGTATTGAAAAACAAGTCAGAAAAAATCTTGGAACCAGCGGGACTTGAACCTGCCATCTACTGCTTGCCGGGCAGCGACTCTACCACCAGGCCATCACTGGTCCATGGCACAGTCCGATGAACTAGAAACAAATGCCTGGCAAGCAGTACATGTAGATGGCAGGTTCAAGTCCCGCTGGTTCCAAGATTTTTTCTGATATTTTTTTTAATACAGATCGATCAATCGATCTTATTTACTGGGTGTAAGCCACAAATATGTTTAAATAATTGAAATTTCTCCCAGGAAGCATTACATTTATAGAACAAAGATGGTGGTATAATTTTATGTCTCAAATATGATAATCCTAACCCTGAAGTCACTGATATCCATTAAAAGCACTATCATATATTTGGTGGGCTGTCAAAGAGTGTTTGTGACATCAAGATAATGATCAAGATAACTAGGAAAATAATCATATGCAACATTTCACAAACTAAATTACATCTCAACATAATTTCCAATACCTCAAGTGCACTTTAGCAAGAAAGAAATATCGGAATCAGTTCTCCTTTCTCCTTGGACAGTTTGCTTGCAACTTTCCAACATGATTTTCAAGCTATTTAGGACACGTTTATATGTTACCACATTCACCTTTTACCCTAGATATTAAACAATACGTTTAATCAAATTTGAGGTTTTCTCCTTACAACAGTCAACCCAAATATGGCATTCTGTCATCAATACTCGTCTTCAAACACATTAGTTTTGAGAAATCCTTGTAGAAGTGTGTAAATGTCATAGTCTTTCACATCATTGTACAATTCAAGTTAATTTTTGCCAACAAATGTTGGCCACCCAACACTTTAGGGGCTTTAAGACAATCAAAATCTGTTTGTTTGGAGTATTTTTTTGTTAAATGTCTGTCCTTGATACTCTCCTCCAACTCCAAGATGTAGCAGTGAAAAAAATACACGGGGGCTCAGGGCGAATTTGCCCCCGAAATGCCCAAAAGAACCCCCGAAAATCAGAAGAGCCCCCATTAAATTGCATAGAGTTCAATGCAAAACAAATTTTAGAGTTATTTTTATGCAGGCAAGCTTGAAAAGTAGCCCCCGAAAAATAAATATTAATTTTTTCCCTGAGATGTAAAAGAGGGATTTGGCAAAGCCAGATGTGGTCTCAGTGGACCATATCCAGACAGACATAGACTGATTTTCTGCGTCAATTTTAAAAGTCAAATAAAATAAAATGACCCTTTCTTACTAAGAAATCTGTCAATTCTTTCTGCACATATTCTTCCGTTTGTTGTGCTGGCTGCTGGCATCTCTGTATACATCCTTGCCGATCTCCTGATGATTGATCACAGCATCTTGCACTGCACAGATACATCTCTTTCTGCAAAATGATAACAATGACAGTAAAATATGTTAGATGTTAGAAAATTGAAAAGTTTAAGCCAAAGACAAAGTAAAATTAAAAATTATTAAGCCTAAAGTAAAGGAGGGGGAAATCGACCAGCTCCAGTTTTCGGCCGATTGGTTGGATGCATGGTAAAATCCCTTTCAATTACATCGCATAATAGCATAACATCGCATAATAGCATAACACATATCCCACACATACCATACCATGCCAGTGTCACTAAAAGAACCACATTTGCAATGAAAAATATATCCTAAAATATCACATTTTAGCGATGCAATCGGCGGTCCCACTACCCGAATCTGAAAAATCAATTATCTTCAAGTGTCTGTAAGAAATATGGGTACTATAAAATGAGCTTTATTTCAAGTATTTTTCGGATGTAGAGCCAAATTTTGTGCTAGTCAAAAGCTCAAAAGTGTCTCATCGCATGTATCAAATCAATGCAGCCACACACCGCAACACACGCACGATATCTCGGTCTAATTCAGATTCCAATTTCCGATCACCGCAGTACTAGTTTTCGGCTCGGCGAGCTCCGGCGTGGGATACCTGCTCCGCCCGCTAGTGCTAAAGATTAGCGCGGAAACACACAGCGCAAGCGTGCTTCCTGTTGACTTTGTACATGCGGCCGATAACTGACTCCGAAACAGTGAAAATTGAAATGAATATTGTCATGGCAATTCATGATTTTTTTCTGGGATTCTTTTTTTGTTTAAATAATAATAATATTTGCTTCATGATTTGAACAAGAAATGATAATAAATAGGAAGTAAAGGGTCCAAAAAATAGGATTGTGTCTTTAGACTTAAATGGCCGAAAATTCCCTCCTTTACTCTAGATCTAGATCTAAATCTACATTATCAGCAGGGGCGCTGGTCCGAGAATAAGGATCGTCCACATAAAAAAGGATCGTCTTCATAAACGCAGACAGCCACATCCGGAAAAATAAGGATCGCCCGCATTTTCTTAGATGTTTCATAGAACTCTAGTCTGATCTGAAGTGAGGGTTGGCGATTCAAAAAATGGATTCAGCCGCTTTCATTAGTTTCATTCTCCCTATTCTATCAACACATCTGATTTTCAAAATATACTTTAAGCTCAAGATAGTCAAACTGAATAATTACCACAAACTAAACCAATATTGGCAATAAAAAATTCTCAAAAATTCGGCCAGTTTGATTGGAACGCACGGCTACAAAGAAAATTGTTGAAAATAAGTCCTACACACACCAGACACACACCAAACTCAACACTTGGGACCGAAGACAATACAATAGAACCATCAAATATCGTTGTAAATTTACCTGTAATTTACGAAGTACTGTATTATCTAAGTCATTGAGTAGTGACTTCATTCCTGAGTCAACCTTACTCTGGCATTCGTGCAACGCTGCTGAGACGGAATCTGCCATTTTTCACAAAAAACAAGGTCTCATCAAACGAGAAAAGTTGATTAACTAAAAGCACATGGGCTAACCGCCTAAGCTAGTAAATTAATGTTGGAAAGTGATTTCTTGCGCAGTTAGCTGCGCTCAAGTTTGTTGAAATTCCATTAATTTTAATAATCGTGCACGGTCTTGCCGATTCCGCCGCTGACCACTTCCGTGTTAATTCTTCAAAACCACTCAGCAAAAGCGAACAAATGTTGGCGAACAGTGCAATTAACCCTGCGAAGAATTGCATCAGGAATGCATGCATTTCTACAGATCGGTTGTGTCGTCTGGCTACAACAAACGGAGTTGGACATTCCTCAGCAATGGATTTGATTGACCAGGCCAAGAAGGCTGCTGCATGTGCCGCAGTGAACAACCACGTGAAGGTATTCAGTCTAATAAAAATTCAAAAATATAAAAGTAAATGAGATTGAAGAGATAACATTGTCAAAACAAATCTAATGATTTTCATTTATTTTGTCAAAAACAATGAATGACCCAAATGAATTGTCTCATGCAATGATGATGCATGTGCATGTTTTCATGTTCTGTTTTAAAGGGGCTGTAGCATGACGAGACTATGTGTCTTTTCTGTGGCCTGACTCGGGTCAATCGGGTATACGACTACGGACGACGCGGCTGCAGCTCAGTACTCAGTAGGCTTACGTATTCATGTGCGTGCAACATACACGAAACCGATGAGAACTTCGGTCTGTTTCGCAAATGCTAGCGTGCTGACACAGTTAATTAAGTCCATACGTTATTTATGTGCAGTTGTCCAAAAGAAGACGTAGTTGGCGTCAACCAGAGGGCAGTACTATCTATTTCTCATGCTACAGCCCCTTTGATATATTAATCTGTAAATGTAATCAAGACCGCCAAATTGAAAACGGATAGTGCCATGGATGGTCTGATATCGGATGGTTATATAAAGCCCAAGTCCAATCCAATTTTCAAAAAAGGTTAAAACTGCCAAATATCACAGGCGTTTTTGTTTTGGTTATTTAGAGCAAAACATTTAAATTGCCACAGGGATGTGACGCATGCTCCTCACAACGAAAATGACAGGAGTATAAATTCTGACAATGGGCTATTTTCGTAATGTAACCAAATTGAATGCATACGTCTTTGTGAAGTGCCTCGATACAATTACAAACAATTTCATTCACCTGATAAGAATGATAGTATTGCAATAGACAATTACAACATTAGTGGTTGCCAGGTTGGACAAACATTATGCCTTGCCCTACCTAGCAACACTTTATATATGGAGTTTGCGTTCCGACTTTTGAAATACTGTTATTCTTATCAGGTGAATGAAATATTTTGTAGCGAGGCACTTCACAAAGCTTACCGGTATGCATTAAATTTGGTTACATTACGAAACTGTGTTGTGAGGACCTTTCGTCACAAAAAATACATTGTGGGGGAGAACCGGCTCAATCATTTACTTGTTTTTTTAGTCATTAAACAAAATTTTTACAAATACGTCTGAGCACCATTTTCCAAAATCAAGTTATATTTGTTTTTATATATTTTTCTCTACCTAATCAGCCCAACTTTTCAGTGGAGTGGACTTGTACTTTTAACGTTTGATCACAGCACTATACCAACTTTGTCATCTTTATCATCTCTTTTACAAAATATGAAATTCATTTTAATTCTTTCCATTTTCAGGACCACTGCAGACTGGGAGTAGGAAGTGGCTCTACCATTGTGTTTGCCGTTGAAAGACTAGGTCTGTATTAGTTTGTATCATGGGCATAAAAGCTAATTAAGTCGGACCTGGGTCATCAAAGTTATGGAGAGGGTTCCCAATTTGTTTTCTTTATTTACATGAAAGAGTTCATGGTCGTAATTAAGCCATTCAGGTAGACATCAAATTCATGAAAAAGAGAAAAAATAAAATGTCTGATTTTATTTACCGGTATTGCCAACGATTTATAATAGCAACAATTTTTAATTTTGTGAAATCATAGGAAACAGGGAAGAAGAAAATATTAACAATACGAGTGGATTGCTTACAACAACGAAAAACTTTTTGTTTCAAATGTCTTTTCATAGGTTTTTCTTTACACACACGCACAAACAAAACCAAAGCAACAAAAAGACAGTCAATAACAATATATGGTAGCTGAAAATAAATATATTTATATATATGAATACCGGTAGATGCATGTTGTGTAAAACAAAGTGAGGAATAAGTGTATGGTATTTATATACGTCTCAGTTCATACACGACTGCAATGTAAACTGCAATATAACTGAATTAAACAAATATTTTCCATTGCCAAAGGATCCTTGTAGGGGGGAACATGTCATGTGATGTGTCCAAACCTAATTAAGTGTACAAGCTTGCTGTGAGAATGGCACATGTTTCCCTATGTCCACATTCCATCAAATTAGCTTTGGGGAGGTGCAGTTGTATTGGGAGAGGTAATGCAAAGTATATATGTACCGTACAAGTAATTTTAAACTGCTTTTAAGTACACTTTGATCCATTTTATGTTGAGTATTTCCATTGGACTTCTATTATTGAAGTGTATTAATGTAATGAGTACAGTATAGGATTCTATGATAGTAGATCTTAGTAGAGGTGAGATTTTCTGATGGTTGCGTCGTCAGACTGTGGCACCAGTGTCCTTTGGCATGACATTTATCTACAGTTACTGGTAGAAAGTTATTCCTTGAATACTTCTAGTGCCCCTGGGGCAGTGGGGCAGTTTGGCTAAAGTCAGTATGGACATTACTTTGTAGGTGCCTTGACTATCCTTTTGGATCGATATTTGGGCAATAAAAATGGTGTTATTTTAAATTTTGTTATTGATTCATCATCGGATCATCCCTATTTTATTCTTTGAATGTAGCTGAAAGAGTAAAAGAAGAGAAACTTCAGGTGACATGCGTACCTACATCATTCCAAGCCAAGCAGCTCATTGTAGAGAATGGGTTGACCCTAAGTGACCTTGAGAGAACGCCAGAGGTAAGAACCATACTCACAGCACAGTGTGCTGTTGCATCCTAGATAAATGGGTGCCCAAAATTCAAGTTCAGGCCCCCTAATTTTGAAATGTTTACATAGGGCTAAATGCATACAGATTGTTAACAAGTTTGATCTCCCTTCCAAGAAGGTTTGTGTGGAGCCCCGCATACAGTTTGGTTACACACAATGGAGTAAAATACATCAGAAAATGGTGTTTCTCTTTCCTAATTTTCATTTGGTTCTTTGAATTTAGAATGGTAAGGCAATGTGCATTTCTTTAGTGTTGTAACAACAAAAAGATACAAATTTGACATTCTTCAATTTCAAAATTTTACAGAAAATGACTAGAGTCTCATTTTGTTCATACATTTTAAAAAGAGTAGCAGTGATTGACATACTATACTTAAGTTTTTCATCTTGCACTCAACCAAATTGACGCAAGAATGAATCGAAAGCAGATATCAGACAATAAACAGAAGCTAAAGAAACAAAGAATGCAAAAAGTAACGAGCCATGATCGGCTGTCAGAAATAATTTGAAACTAGGTATGTGTAATATATATTGGAATTTAAGTTGATTTGATAATTGTAAAGAGAATGTTTGTTTTCCTTTGACTTCTGACCCCAGCTAGATGTAGCTATCGATGGTGCTGATGAAGTGGATAGTGGATTGACATGTATCAAAGGTGGTGGGTAAGTACTCACTACCGTACTTCCTTCAAGTAATATTGCTTATTTTCCAATTGAGAATATTTTGTAAATATATTTAAGTCTGTTGTATTATCAAAGTTCAAGAGATCAAATATTGGATGAGATGAGAAAGAAGTAAGACCCAGCCCCCTCTTGATAGAAATATAAGATGATTACCCTCCCCCC
>BEXV01000034.1:108757-153547 GCA_003118195.1 Hemicentrotus pulcherrimus | reverse complement strand
CCTCTATATATCTTTAAGTGCTTCTATTCAGTTTGTGAATGTCTATGTTTTATAAGATGGCAGGTAAATTTTAAGCCTTTGATTATTCATTTCCCTTTATATGACTACAAAATAACAATTGTGATGGCTTTGATTTAGTTTTAGCCTTAGTTTATGCAAACTCTATTTTTAGTTTGAATCAGTACGGGAATTTAAAAAGTTATATTTCCATTTTTATTTTTTCAAATTTTAGAGGCTGCCTCACACAAGAAAAGATTGTTGCTGCTAATGCCAATACATTCATTGTTATAGCAGACTACAGGTAAATACAAGACTCTTTCATTCATTAGAATAAGATGGATTTAAATTTACTGGAAGAATTCTTTGTGGGTTGAACTTTCCACGTGGAAGAAATTTCCTTTTCGGACACAATTTTACAGGAAGGAAAATTACTGTAAAGAATATATGCTGTTTAGTATAGGCTCTTGACAGAAGATTAAATATCTACGTTTTTAGCAGCATTTGCCACTTTTATTATAACTTTTTGGCTCACCTTTCCATTCCTTTTTTATGTTATGAATGATCACCCACTCTAAATAATTCTCAGAGATGTTTTCTCAAAGAACACCTTCACTACAAAGTAATGTGACCATTCTGTTTATTCCAAGATTTCCATCTTTCTGAAACTTTCCTCTTTTTTCCTCGCAGGAAACAGTCATCAGACCTAGGTATCAACTGGACCAAAGGCATTCCAATTGAAGTCATTCCCATGGCCTATCGTCCAGTCATCAAAACCATTCAGACCAAGTTTGGTGGCTCGCCAGAACTCAGGATGGCCAAAGCAAAAGCTGTAAGTATTCTACAGTAGAGGGCGACATAACTCTTCTCAAATGCAGAGATGCCAACCGTTACGGTTTCGCCGTATTTGTTACGGTTTTAATGCTCTTGTTACGGCGTTACGGTAAACAATCAAAAGGTTACGAGGAAAAGATAAATAAAAGTACATTGTAGCGGATGCCGCCTTATCACATAGCCTCCGTACACAGCGCTGCATGTCGCACGCATTCACTCATAAGTTCACTGAATTTGACTACATTGGATAGGCACTTTCGCACACATGGCCGTCTGTTGCCATCTTGTTTAATTCTGAACAACACGGCCGCCGTCATTACTGTTTTGATACTAGTATCAAAACGTGCGAGCGGCGCCCGCAATACCCATTCAAGGTATAGTAGCGAAGACTTCAGTGGTTCAGCAGGCGCATTGCAAGTGCGGTATACGGTTTGTTGTTGTTCATGAACGCCGGGCCTAGCGGCCTGGGCTGGTGTGTCTGTGGTACTGGTGAGTGTACGTGTGCGTGTGTGTAGTATACGAGTTCTGCCATATGACTGTGGATTCAAATTTGCCGTTCGACGCTCGAACGAGGTGTTTTCTTCCTGAATATTATCATGGATTCACTCAAAAGAGAGAGTACCCGAGAAGGAGATCCTTTGAATGCAAACAGATTTTTTAAAACGTTTTTATTTTGGACTTAAAAATGGTAGGTTCGAAATGCAATAAGAGTGATTGGGTGTTTGTGTACGTTTTGCGCGAAGATTTTGCTGCTGTGTCTTGCGTTCCTGAAAGACCCCCATTTGTTACGGACAAATATGGTAAATGTTACTGACAGCCATTCTATAGGGTTGGCATCTCTGCAAATGTAAACCAAAGAAAGATTTTATTACATCTACCGGTATTTACCAGTAAACATTGCATCTGGTATTTCAATATTGACTTGTCTTTTTTAAACATTTAGCCATTTAGAATACTTATATGGCATATCCTATAAATATTGTTTCAGGAATGAATTGAAAATGCTCTCTCTCTCAGACAGTTCGATAATTCCTCATGAAATTTCAGAGCCATTTTGGAACAGCCTTATATTTGTACTCAGCATGTTTTCATGAAGAATGAAGGAGGAAAAAGACCCAGAATGTAACAGTATATAAATGGTATTTAATACATAACTATTTTTTTAAAAACTTGTACTTTTTTTTTGCAGGGTCCAGTAGTGACAGATAATGGCAATTTCATATTGGACTGGAAGTTTGATAGGAAGCCTGAGACCTGGGATGCAGTCAACAGGGAACTTATGATGATTCCAGGTATGTTATTTTTTAAATTCTATTCAAGAGTTGTTCTCTCTGGAAGTGTTGTCAGCTAGTGGAAAAGTCCCTGGAATACGTAAGAAGCTCATGTTTTGGGTTTTTAATATCTACCACATCACTTATATCCTTTGGCAGGACATTATTCATCTATATTTGCCACTTTCTACCAAGGTGAATCAAATGGGTATCTTGAAGGAAGAAATTCCTTGAATGCTTGAGCACATTCAATGGAAGCCATCCTGAAGCTAGAATGATAGGATTGCATGGCCCTCTGGAGACCGTACTAGTACTAATGATGCTACTCTCAGTAAACAAGACATAATATATTTTTGGCATTGGTTGTTTTAAAAAGCAAACGGGCAACTGTCTATCCTTCGATTAGTAAAAACAAGTTTGTTGTTTCCGTATTGTGTACCGGTATTCACTAAAAGTCACAATGAGCAACATAGCTATTTATTTTGTGTTAATATTGGTTTTGATCAAAAACAAATTAATTATACAGTAAGACGAGCAGTGTAGGGCGATTTGGAAGAAAGGTTTGATACACAGATATGAATAGTGTTTGTAATGTTATCAAAGTTACAATGTTATTCTTATTGAAATCTGATTGAATGTTTGGAAATAACTAATTTTTTTTTATTTTTTAATTACCATCTTTCTCATTCTTTTTCTTGTTATATTATTAAAATCTGATTGTTCATTATGAAAATAGCCAATTAAAACAAAAACATTCACCATCTTTCTCAATCTTTCATCATTTTTTTTCATTCTAGGTGTCGTTGATACAGGGTTGTTCATCAACATGGCAAAGAGGGCATACTTTGGAATGGCTGATGGGAGCGTTCAGATTCAGGACCCATAAGTTTATCAGCTGTGTTCACATTCGAGGCTGTACAAATCTAATAGTTCAGTAAGAGAGACTTTCCATTATGAGTTTCTTTATGAGCTGGTATTCAATCTAAGTCTTCCATTAGAATTTTTAAAATGTATTTCTGTCTTAAGGGCCCTCCACAATAATGTTTTTGCGCAACTGAGCTGCGCAGGGCCAGCTGTTATGCACAATGCATGGAGTTCTTTTTATTGTGCATATCGGTAGTAAATATGTGATAAGCTGACCCTAGGCAACTAAGGTGCGCATGAACATCACTGCGAAACATCCTTGCAATCACAATTCTACGTTTGTCATCATTTGAATGCTTCAGGAAGTATTTGGGTGACTATATTCTTTTCTTAAGGAAGGGTGTGTTCAATTTGTGTTGCTTGTAACAAAAATACATGTAGTTTAGTTGTGAACAGTTTGCACAGTAAGATTCAACAGACTTCACTAATTGTGTGGTTATTCTTAATTCTATTATTTCTTTCTTTACAGGGTCAATAATGTGAATAATTCAATGTTAGGCATATTTTTCCCTCTTATCCACCCTTTCTATTAAATATATATGATGCATTAATTTGCAATAGTGGCAAGTAAGGTATTTTGTTACCTATTTATATTTTTGTAAGGAACTGTAAGTTCACCTTGTTCTGTTGCTTTGACTTGTAGTTCTTTTTGTAGCTTTGCCACTCTAAATGTATTTGTAGTACTTTGAGTATTCATTCATTTATTCCTGTTAAATACCCTGCTTTAGTCATTAACATGGCAATATTGAGATGACTAAGACACTTCTAGTCTTTTCAATCATTATTTTAATTTAATTCATGTTCATCTGTCATGAAAATAGGTTACAGAGTATAAAACCATGTGATATAATTTTCAAATTATTGTGCACAGAAAAAATTATTTCGTATTTGGGAATGGAGATATGAACATTTAAAAAAATAATTTCATGGCTCCTCTTTCTATGTACACAAAAAATCCTTCAATGTAGTTTTAGGCTGAATGTATCTCTTAAGTGTTTTGTTGTTGGTCAATTTAAAGGCATTTAGACCTTTACTTCTAGTTTCGAGGGTAATTTGGGTTTAACACTCAAGCATTTCAAGATATGCTTAGATTGCTAGTGTAGATATAGTTGGAACTTTAACTGAAATTTCTTGTGAGATATTCATTCATGATAGGTAGATAGAAGCCCTAGGAAGTATCTACACATACAGGGAAAAAGAAACACTGTACTTATTCTCAACTACATAAGGTTCAAAAGGTAAGAAAATGGACTACAAATATTGAGTTCGCTAAGATTTTAACAGTGGAAACTCAATCTAAAGTACTCTGATATACTGTATGAGTCAATATTTGTTGTGTAATGGTATTTTCTTGAATCAGGGATTTACGACAAATTTGAGTGAAGCCACAATCTCTACTAATTATATTCTTTTCATTTATTAACATTCTATTGCAGAATTTCAGTGGATCATGAACTCATTAAGTATTACAAAAAATGAAATACTTGAATTAAGTGCGCCATTACAATCAGTGTGGTCTCGTACTGCGCTGCATGGCCTGGTGACTTATCATATTGTAGCGGTAGACACTCAGCAACATGTGACAGGGCTTCTTTCAGTGATTTCAAATTCAACGATACCTGCTGGAAATATTATAGTGTGTTGTTCAATTTGTGATCAATGATTGATTCACGAAAATTAAAGAATAAATGCTTATACAGTAACAAGATACCTGACACATTGAGGTAATTTTCAAGGTCCCAATGTCTTCAGTATTTTAATGAGTGGCCATTGTACACATATGAATGGACCACCTCTTGACCATCACTTGTAATACTACATTGGGCCACCAAACATGTCATGCTCGGATGGCTATGTTTCACATGTTGTATGTTAGACTTTACATTCCATTTTGATTAATAAGAATTAAATAAGTGTCGTGAAATGTTCATTGCTTCATAATCAGGGGCATTATTGCATGGGGTGTCCAGTACAATAGTTCTGTTGTACTCAGATGTTACGCCAAATAAATTAACATTTCATTATATTATGACATTCATGCAGTTCATTATACAATCGGTTGTAGTTGCATAACTCATTGATGTATGTTGTATGATCTTATTGTATTAACAAGGTGATGATTATGAAATATATTTTACAGCATTTTAACTCATAATTGATTATGTATATTTGTTTCTTGTAAATACAGGTTCAAAAGTAAAACTTTTGTTAACAAAAATTAGATCCATTATTGTGTCTTTTGTAGATTATTTTTGTTGCATGGTCACCATATTGGCAATTTTAACCACTTTCAGTTTTTCAATGTGGATATTGTGTTAATGACAGATTGGACCGACAAAAACAAAAGTAAAAGACAAGAAAACATATGTCCCAATTTTTTTTGCAGATGCATTATTAAGGCAAACAAAATGGTCAAACATCAACATTCATGCAAATCTTCTAAAATGAACTAAAGAAAAACAAATAGCAAATCATAATTTTCTCACAANCCATTTTTTTTCTTGATGTTTGTCTTTTATTGTGTTTGGTTTAATCTTGGCGTTAAAAAAAAAATGATTTTAACCTACTTTGTATAGCAATATCAGCAAAACATTGTTAACAAAAAAATCAAATAACAAATTTAGAAATCCAGTAGGAAATGATGAGTGAAGGTGATAGAAAATTAATAGTCACTGCATATTTATATGAGCAAAGATATTTGAGAGATCAGTCTATATTTACCATTATATGAAAAGCATCACATTTCTCTGAAGTAAGGTGGACAGTTTGAAATCATGAGTGGAGTGAAATTGACAATATGATTACAAAAACTGAAGTAATCCCCAAAGTGAGAGAGGAATAGAGCAAGAAAAGCAAAAAGAGAGAAAATGAAAAAGTAGAGTTTGGTTTAAGTGTATAGCGTGGGCTGAGGCTGCACATGAATATTTTATCTTCATATTGGAAGAGAAGCCTGGAAATATCAACTGTACTGTGATGGGCTGTAGGACACATGCTCTGCAGTCAAAATGCCTTACCTTACATTTACCCTAATCTTTTCATCTAAGCTAAAAACCTATAAGCAACCCAGCACTTAAACTCTTTGACGAAATGAAGGCCGGAGCAATTGTCGACTTTAGCACACCAAACTCTTAAAGCGGTTTCCCTGGCAATAAAACTTCTGTCCAATCAGATCAGACGATAAGGTCTCACGTCGAAGGGGGCGCTATGCGATTTCAATTTTAGCGATCGTGAAATCCAGACTAGATCTAAGTACCGCACCGAAGCGAAGCTTATGAATTTTATCCTAAAGTATTCTCAAATGTCTGTACATAGTCATGTCTTTCATAAGGTGAGAATGTGGTTGCGATGACTGGATTACATGAATTATGAAGAGTGAAATGTGAAAGTAAATTGAATGATAGTATGTTGTCTCCATCCAACATTCGGGACCATGGCATTATAAGTGGTCGGTAAAATCCGCCATAACGCTCAGCAAATCCTAGCCAATAGTCTGGGCGTCCATCGAACTCGTGACCTGTTCAAGCCTAGAGTAACCTCGCGTGATTTTGGGTGATCCCAAGTTAAGGGCGAGCCTCCAGATCCGGCCTCCTTAGATCATTAGGAGGTGAAATGTTTTGCCCATCCTGAGGCCAAGTTCTGGATATGCTTCTCTTGAATAATATGTTCAGGCCTGATAATTACTGAGTTAAATCAGTTTCCCTATTTTATTTTTTCCTTTGATTTTTTTAAAACTGATGTTAGTCTACCCTTATATTTTTCTGACTTTACCCTTATTTTCCTGATTGATCCCTTTCTTTCCGTATTTTTTTCCAATTTTCTTACTCAAAAGGCGTGAATGTTGTTAGATGCCCTTTTTTTCTTGGCTATTTTTTGTTTTGTTACTCAATGGGGAGGTGTTTGAGGGGAAGAAAAAAAAAATTTTTTTTTAGTGCTCACTATCGCCCCTGTATGTTGGAAAATGATACAAAATCACAAAATAATCTAAATCCAGACTAGATTGGCTAATTAATTACAATTGAGTAAGGATGAAGTGATGATAATTCCAGCCCTCTTCAGTCTTTGATGTGAAAGTTAGAGTAGATCTACCAATGTAACTTGACATGTCATTCCAAGGTGAATTTTTCAAAATCATTTCCAACTTTGTTGTTGAAAATGTTATTTACAGTATAGTGAAGTGTAGTTTGTGGTTTCATTGTAATGGCATCGCTAAATTGATTTTGATAGCCTCGGGATGGAATTATAAATTGTAAAAGCAAGCCAGTGATACAGTCATAAAAGAATTGTGGTAATATTCATTGTCAAAGATTTGACTTACGGGTTGCACCAACTCCTACCTTTTCATTGTATTATATTTGTAGCTGTTGGAATCATATCACAAAAATGTATGTTGGCATAACAATAATGTTTGCAGATAATGTTACTGCTACTAAAGTCTAAGAAACAAGGGCTTGGATTTGAATTTGAAAGTCATTTTTTTTTTTTATATAGAGCTGATGGTTTTTCAAATACTTTTGACCTCATCCTAACCTTCAGACAGAATACATGTAATACAATCATAGTTGAGTCATATCGCTGTCTGGTACCTTTGTTGTGGTATTTTCAAGTTTGTATGATACTATCCAATTCCTCTGTTTATTGGGATTAGAATGCTTATTTCATAAAGTCAACAGTTAGTTGCATTCCATAGTGAGAGCATTTTATCCGCTGAAAAGTATAAAGCTTCAAGTCTATGTGGTACGCTATTTGATGATAATGATAATGTAACATTTTTGTGTAGTGCAAGTCAACACAGATTGAGTTCTCAAAGTGCTTCACACAAATAATATACATATAGTACATGTTTACAGAGAGCAGACAATCAACTTGAATCAAGATCAAGAAATTCAACTAAATGCATACCGGTAATGTAGTTTGGGAATTATTCATGCATATATCTAAATACACAGTGAATGCATTACCTCTCAGCATGGTAGGTCTATGCTCTCAGCCAAAGCGATTCCTTCCATGTTTAGTCTGTATAAAATAAATAACAAGTAGCATGAAATGCTTTCTAAAATCATATTTGTTAGTAAAAAATTTAGGGGGACCTCCGTTAAGTATACATTGTAGTTAGGAGAACAATTTTTCTAGACAAATGATTTAAATGACAAGTCATTATAGAAATTGTCTTCTCAGCCCCCAGCGAGTTTGAGGTTTTCAAATTTATGTTATATTTACATTTGTAAAGGTAGGCTTCTTGTCATCATACCAATCATTCCTACAAACTTCTTGAATTTTTACACTTTTTTGTTATCAAGTTACCGTTACTATATGGACTGTATATGTGAAACACACATGCTTGAATTTCTACTCTGTAAGGCAACAAGTTTGCACTTTTAACAGTTTATGGAGGGGATGTGTACTTTTGAAGAATGTCTCCAAGGCAATATATGAACTTTTAAAATCTTGTTTTGCCATTTCCAGGTTTTTGTGGTAGAATAATGAGAGGAAATAATTTGATAGAAGAAGATAAAAACTCTGTAAGTGGAGGCAATATTCTTGCACAAAGTGGACAGAACAAATCCAATTTTAAATGAAATTAGCTTGTCTCCTGCCGGGCTATTAAAACCCCCTTAACAGTTTTAAACCCTCGGGAAAGGAATCAAGTTTGGGGAAACTTTAGCTTAATATTTCCCTTGTTGTACAAGGATCTTGGAGTCCTGGTTAATTTGGAATCAGGAGGATGATAGTTTTGCTGTAATTGAAATCCAGATCAGATTGTAGCATCTATGGGAGCTACAATGGACACTGAATTGTCACAAATTTCTTACAATATGAGGTTCATTGCCCCCTGAAGGGGCTTTCCTCGTTCTTTGTCTGGCTTCATCATTCATTCATAATGCTGAGGTTCGCTTTAATATACCTTGCATCAATGAAGTTTGCTTCTCATTGTGTATCATCTTGTATGGTACGGCCCTGGTGATCTGTTTGAAAGACATTGCCCTGTTTCAATCCTTTCTCATCTTCATTGGACTCATCAATGTCGCCGCTTGGCTTTGATGAGCATGCTTGTGGTAAATGTGGTCAACTGATTGAGGTCAATAGACATATTTTTAATTTATGAAATTGTTTTGCTGATGTATCAACTAGACCCAAATTGACTTAGATACAATGTAGTTACAAAATTATGTAGACCTTGTCAAAATATGATTCTAGTTTTAAGGCAACATCTAGAATTGCATTCCCCAACATGGATACCTCAAAATTTCTTGAAACAATTTATCCAGGAAGTGTACCTTGTACCTGGTAGAAATAATCCTATAATCCAGCTAAACTGGGATGAAATGTAGGGTTTATTTTGCGAGAAGAACAACTTGTTCAAGATTGTCAAGTTTAATGTTTGTTCCTTATTCATTTGCTTGGTGAAACATTGTCATAATCTGGCTTGTAAACATGTCAAACTGTAATGTAAAACTGATGGGCTACCTGAAAGATAACATTAGATGGTCCCTAAACATCAAGCATGTCAAGAAATCATATTTCCCATCTTTGCCATGCAATCTTTGCAAGAACTACATATTCCTGTGGGAGAATATTATACCTTCTAGCAGTCTAATGTATTTCTTGTTACACCGTACCCGACCCTTGTTAGCATCTGTTTATATCCATAAATTCAACGTCATTTATTGACAAAATATAAATCATTACTTATAAAATTGGAGAAAATAAATGATCAGTTTGGTTTCTGGCAACTTATGGTCCAATAGAGCATATTATTATGTTATATTAACATGTTATAAATCAAGCTATACATCATTTCTTCAATTTATTGGCAACTAATGCAATCAAAATGGAGAGATACTTATTGTCAAGCCCTGTCTTTAATCCTAGATCATGTCATCGGTTTATCAGTTACAAGACATGGCGGCCTAGCAGACACCTCCGTTGACAGCTCTGAACATGTGGCTTGGGTATTAATAGTCTCTAGCTAGCATTCCTTGGGAGGAGTCCACTGGAACAGACCACAAAGAAACCTGGAGACCTGTTCTGCNTGTCATAATCTGGCTTGTAAACATGTCAAACTGTAATGTAAAACTGATGGGCTACCTGAAAGATAACATTAGATGGTCCCTAAACATCAAGCATGTCAAGAAATCATATTTCCCATCTTCGCCATGCAATCTTTGCAAGAACTACATATTCCTGTGGGAGAATATTATACCTTCTAGCAGTCTAATGTATTTCTTGTTACACCGTACCCGACCCTTGTTAGCATCTGTTTATATCCATAAATTCAACGTCATTTATTGACAAAATATAAATCATTACTTATAAAATTGGAGAAAATAAATGATCAGTTTGGTTTCTGGCAACTTATGGTCCAATAGAGCATATTATTATGTTATATTAACATGTTATAAATCAAGCTATACATCATTTCTTCAATTTATTGGCAACTAATGCAATCAAAATGGAGAGATACTTATTGTCAAGCCCTGTCTTTAATCCTAGATCATGTCATCGGTTTATCAGTTACAAGACATGGCGGCCTAGCAGACACCTCCGTTGACAGCTCTGAACATGTGGCTTGGGTATTAATAGTCTCTAGCTAGCATTCCTTGGGAGGAGTCCACTGGAACAGACCACAAAGAAACCTGGAGACCTGTTCTGCGTGGATACCAAGAAGCGGTGAGTTGGCTCAAAGTGCACAGTCAGGTTCACACTGTAAAGCATTGAGAGAAATGAAAAGGAGGGAAAATGATTCACTCGCTACATGTATCTTTCTTATTTTGTTCATATTTCTTTCATTTTTATGAAGTATAAAAATGCACAAAAATATTTAAGTATTTTCATTTTGATTTGATATGTTTGTTGTTAGGACAACTTCCCGATAACAACCTTCAGATGTCCGATGTCCTAGGACAACTATTCTAAGAACAATTTTCTCTGTAGGACTACAACCATGACCTACATGTAGTAGAGGATGGTCTAAGCAGTTTGGCCACTGGTTAGTTGTCCTATGAGAAGCTGGTTGAGAGGTAGTTTACCTGGGGAATTATCCTGGGGTAGTTTTCCCAGGGGTTCTATTATTAGGTCCATGGTTCTATGTTGGCATGGGGTAATTGTTATTAGGGGTAGTTGTCCGGGGAGGAATTATTGTCCTAGGCTGGCAATCCTTAGGGATAGTTGTCCTGAGATGAATTTGTTTGTAAATTGCTCAAATCAATGGAAAAAGGTATTGATTAGAAATGTCCCCCTCACTATCTTACTATTTTGTTCTCATTTCTTCTACTTTTACAAGGTTCTCAAAGTTGTTGCTTGGTATATTTTATGATAATTTACTTTCATTCACCCATTGTTACTCTTAGGAGAGATGTGATGAGCATCTTAGACAAATGTACATGTCCATCAGATCTTGTATGAATGGGGTACCATCAAGAGGGGTGGATAAATACTTGTATTCTGTCTACACGTTAGGTCCTTATTATTTGGTGGTGAAAGTGATTCCTGACTGAAAGAGAATAAGAGAGAGGGAGGATGGGAGAGGGAGGATGGCAGTGGGAGAGAGACACACATGTCACAAGTAAAGACAGACAGAGACTGGGGCAAACAGAGAAAGGAAGAGAAAGATGGGTGACAAGGGAAAGAGAGATGGACGGACAGAGAGGGGGAATGGCAGGGTAGAGAAAGGGGAAAAGGAGAGAGAGAGAGAGAGAGAGAGAGAGAGAGAGAGAGAGAGAGAAGGGTGGGAGGGTAGCCAAGGAACAGAATGTCTGTGAGCAAATAAAGATTAAAAATTGATGTATGTTAACTGAAGAAAACTTTATGAAACATCATTTGGAAGAAATATAGTCTTACATTTAATATGTGCTACTTCATACAGACTATTGACCCCAGTTTTCTCTTTCATGCTCAGGCGTTTCTGAATCAATATACTGCCATCCTGTGGTCAGTTCTTGAAGTACAACATATTCGTTTGGGTATGAAATCAAAATAAACTCTCAATGACCCTTGGTCAAATTTTTTATCACCCAGCAAGATTTCATTCTGAAGACAATAACTATGTTTTTTTTTCAAGAGTACAAATAAGCAATATTGGTGATAGTCAATATTGAGGTAGCCTGCTGTGCAATAGTTTATAAATGAAGACAAATGGTCTCTCCACTCAGTCATAAGTAGTGTTTCTCAAATCATTTGTGCTGTTGTTATTTGTGTCGTTGAAAAAGTAAATTAGATTTCTACCAGGAATAACAATTGAGATCCCAAATTCAATTTGAACGATCCAGCAATGAAAGAATAGCCATGAAATATCATTGTTTGTGTTAATTGAATCTGGAAAAATGAACAATCTGTCAAGGCTCTTAAACTTTCACAAAAATTTGAAAAATGACATTTATTTATTTTGTTGATACATTGGATCATTCAAGTGATCTGTAGTTAAATAATTTGAATTCTGGTCAGATTTTTCTTGAAGAATGTGCATGTTGATCCTCAAAGTTCACGATCAGACTACCACTTCCGTCTTCAAAGCAACCTCTTTTAACCTTTACACCATATAGTCATCATCCCTGCTTCTTTATCTTTAACATAAGAATTTATTTCATTGTTACTATGGAGCACTGTGATGAAATCAAGCTCTTTTTTCTCTCCATATCTCTACATATCTCTACATATGCTGAACACATGAGACAGACTGGTCCCATTCACATATAAATTAGTCACACCAAACTACTTTGATCCATTAATCATTATTTCTTAATATTCAGTCAGAAAAGTATCTCTTGATTCTCTTCTTAAGACTGGAGTCATCAGCCGTACCATAAATAATTCAACAATTTACTTGAATATCTTACTAGGAGTTAAAATAAATGGTTTGCAGATGCTATGCACTATGGCTTTGGAGAAAATGAACACTGCAATATTATGAATTGGGCAGCTAGCACTTTAGAATATTTAAATGAAATACTTCCAGTCCAGAACACCATCTGTTCATAAGCTCTAAAGCTTCCTCCTCTTTCGTTCATTCTTAAAATTCATAAGGTGTCTTTATGCCATCCTTATCACCCGCAAGACCTGGTCTTAACTCCTCAAAGCAGTACCTGGTTTGTCTCTCTTTCAAACCTGGTAGACAGATGACATCCTTGCTACCGATGGGGCAGTTCCCACTACTGAAACTTTCCTGCATCATTCAGTCAAGCTAATTCTCAAACTTTCTTGAATCCAATGAGCCATTGGGGCTACCACCATTTCTAAAACTGTACAATTAGTTCTATTACAAAAATTGATCACTGTTCCTGTATTTTCTTGAAAGTGCGGGACACATGGGATCTTTTGAGAAAAAAACTCCTAACACTCTGAAATGTCTTTGATATCTTAGACCAATGCTCCAACTAATCCCTCTTCTTACATTCTTGAAAGTAGTGGACAGATGAATGCATGGTTCTATATTTCCTCTTATTCTTTAACATATACCGGTACTTTATTTCTGAGGGATTTCAAGTTTGATTTGAAAGCTTTAATTTGAAAATAGCTTGATTTGTACATGTAGGCAATTTTACATTTCTAACACTGCAACTTATGAAGGAATTATTTTAAAAGTAAGAGGAAATATTTTTCATTTTCCCACTTCCTTTTTGTAAATATTTCAACCTCATCCAAGGTGAGAAATCTTAAGCAATAAACTTGCAGATTGAGCCCCTGGAAGTGGAGTTTTGTTTGACATTTCACAGCATTGATTCAAGTGCCCGGAACTATCAGCTTTATTTGTTATCAGAGTGGGTAACCATAAAGCCTTGATGATCCATGGTCTTTTCATATTTTTGCTCTCAAGATGTTTTAAAGTCATTGTTTTCAGCATTCCATCTAGAACTCTATTAAGTAATATGTTAACATGATCCTTTAGTGACATAACTTAAGTTTTAAATGTTGTCGGTATTGAAGCTATGCCTTCATGTCAGACATACAACAAATTTAGTCTGCAAATTCCAAAACATTTTATCTCATTACCACCATTTCGAGTTGGTCACCTTCCAGCATTATATAATAACCCATTTTGCTTCCAAGATGAAATAACAAATTTTACTGTTCACCAAACACAAGTAATGTTATCTAATGATAAGTACCATTATTCATACACTTAATTCAAGCCTGCAGCTAGTCAAACCTAGGTTTTGGCTCAATTTGAAAAGGGTACAAAAGATATATCCAGAAAAAAATGATTTAGAAAAGAGAGACCTTTTGTGCTTCTTATATTTCTGAATTTAAATGGATGTGAGATTGTTACACACCTTAGCATCCTAAATACACAGAAAGTTCAATTGTGTAGTTAAGCTGCATATATAATACTTTACAGAATTATCTTCATACTTTTATCAATCAATGAAATCGTCAATGTTAAAACTTAGAGGAAACAAATCTAGGATGATCTGGAAGGGAAGTGCAAACCACAGCAGGTCAACAGATATATATCTGATTTCTCCTCTGAAGAAAATCCTGGCAGCAATATGTGTTAGGGAAGATTTGGATTAAGCTAACAGCTTAGAAAGTAAATCCCAAACTAATTGAACTTCAAAGAACATCTTGATAACATTTGCGGTGTAAGAAGACTAGAGGTACTTTAGATATATATTGATTCCCATCCTTTGGTTCATTCAAGTTTTAAGTAATGAAGAAAGTTGTGCTACATGTGCATGCTATAAGAGCTATATATATATACTCAAAGAGAGAAAAATGAAAATGTGTATGTTTTTGAACTTCCAATCACAAACTCACAGACTCATTTAATCATACATATTGTAACAAAAAATAATTATATACCGGTACCTAACTACTCTCTCATCATTGTATTATTCAAATTTTATTTATAATTTTGTAGGAAGGGGGATCATGTGTTCCTAACTCATATAGATGCATAGATTATTTCTGAAAATGCCAAACTCTATTTCAACCTTGTGTTATAAAGCAACATTTTAAAACTTACCTTCTTGTTTACATATCATACCTTTTCTATTGTTAAAGAATGTTTTTAGGGACAATATTAACCTTCATTGTAAATATATATTTGTTATCTATATATAAAGCATGGATGCCTAATCATATTGCTATATGAGATTATTAGATTACCCTGCATCAATTAAAAACGTATTAAGCCTGTGCTGATCATCCCTGAGAGAAATAAACATACCTATTTGGGCTTATGTGGGCGGAGTATTTCCTATGATGTCATCTTAGTGTTATGTAAACAGACAGGTGATGAGTGATTAATTAATGACTGGGGATGCCGGTGAGGTTATTTACAGGTTTCCTTAAAGTCTACAGGTGAGTAATTAGAGGCCTCTTCACATAGGCACATCTACAGGTACATGTTGCCAAGCACAGAAGCATGTGTACTGTGGAGGATCCAGAGGAACACCCCCAGCCAAACATTTTGAACAGAAATTATCGGTAGTGAGAACAGCAGTGCAGACTTATTTTCAATACCAAACACATTTTCAGTTGACGTCATTTGAAAATGAAATTTGTGTGAAGGATTAGTATTTTAAACTGTAAGCCATCTATACATGATAGTATGTAAAATAGTTGACATTTTTGTCATGTGACTGTGAGTAAAACATTTAAATGGTAAACATTTTATGGTGATATCCTAATGCAATTCTACCTTAGACTGAACTGTCCTTGACAATTTGGTATTGAACTAACTAATACAAGAATAAACATAGGTATACGCTGCATTATTTGTTAGGTCTTTTAATTCTTCTTCTAAAGCATCAGACAACCAGATAAAATCTTTTCAATCTCATTAAATTGCCTTACAGTAGTTTTCTTTAATTTTGCCTTAATTGAGTTGCTTTTTTAGGCATAAAAGTTTTCTGTTTTTTTTTTCTTCTCTCTATCATTCTCTTTCCTCCCCCTTCTCTATTATACATGACCCTCCTTTTTTATTTTCCTTTGCCTTGCTTCCTTTTATTTTCTTTTTCCTCTTCTTCTTTTTCACTTCCTAACCTATTTCTCTTTTTCATTTACATTTGTATTGATCTTCTTCATGTTTTTGCTGTTCCTTTCCTTTAATTGTGGCCTTCTCAGCAATATTAGAATAATAGTTACGTGAAATTTTGTTTGAAAAGTACAGTATACTGTGTCACATACTATGTTCTTTATGTGAGACTTCCGGACAACAAACACCTTCCATTGATAGATGGACCGATTTCTCATTGTTAGCATGAGGATGTTTTGAAATCATTAACTGTGCAACAATCCTTTCTCTAATGACCCGAACCATCTATCTCTTTTGAGCAAATATACTCCAGTCAAAGAGAAACTTTAACAAGCATATTCAAAAAGTCTTCCTGCGTTGGCTCCTGTTTGAATTTTACATGCTGTTGCTAAATCGAGGAGCCAACAGGACAGACAATAGAGGTAGACGACAGGACCTGGAAGAACAGAAGAAGCTTGGAGACAGTGCTGTTTTCTAATATGTATGACACTGGAGATATAAGTGCCACGTTCTCAAATGTTTAAATTGTCTTTTACTTTTGTCACTGATTCATTTGGTGTCAGTAAGAGTGCATTTTTACTCCTTTGTAAAATTGAGGATAACTTCCCATCTCATTTCTGACTACCGGTAGTTATGATTACAGGGTAGGTTGATATACATATACATATATATTCAAATGTTAGAAATGATAAACACATATGAATAATGTGCATGGAATATGTTCTTCAGTCATTTCAAAGTCATTTGAAAATGTAATAAATTGCCTATTAGCCGGACATTGAAGTTACTTTCTAAAATATTTTTCTATGATTTAAAACTGCGCTCAGATAATTGCATCATTTTGTCCCATTGTTGTTCCATTACTTAGGCCTACCTGTATTCTGATAATATTTGTTGAAAATCTTTCGACCCCTTTATTTAATCATTCATTTTAAATAGAGGAGTTAACAATTCTTTTGTAGTGATTCCCAGAAAATACAATTTAGTTTGGAAGGGAAAGTTGTGTGCAAGAAAAGAGACGAGAGAGAGAAAAGTGAAATCAAAGAAGAGCCGAAAAACTTTTGTACTTCAATTATCTGTATGCCTCTGATGTAATGAACGATAAGTGCAAATATAGAATTGGTTTCTTTTTTGTGTTTTTTTTTCACACTGAAATATTGACAGTGAAACAAGTAGAATGACCTCCTCTTCTTAAAGGGATAGATTAGCGCTTAAAGGGACGAGGCTAAAAACCTCACTTCATCAGCCGGGCAAATAACCCCAGGGTTTATTCTAAGGTGGATCTTTACAACCTGTGATGTGAAAAGGAAAAGAAAACTGGTGGGGGTGAGGGGTAGAAGAGGGAGAGAGGGATGTCAGACTTGTTTCCGGGCCTTGTTTTCTTTTTATTGCGAAAAATGAAATAATGAGACCTCGTCGGGTCAATTCATCAAAGCAAACACTCCAGTAACAAAAGCTGGAAGCTGTCAGTTATGTGCACAGTGCAAGTCACTCATACCAACCCAACGTCCATGCTATTCTTCTACATCCTCAAAGCAAATGGTGGGGGTGATTTCCTTTGAGCCTGATTTCATCAAATTAGCATGCAACACCGGCTTACCCCATACATGTAAAACATGATTTTCACGGTGGGCGGCATTGTTATCCCATTGTGATTGTGAGGATAAGCTTAAACTTGGCCGAAAAAGGGAAGATTATCCTTGTTCAGTGGGGCTATCCAATTTGGGGATATTAATAATTATTAAAGCGTAAATGGGCGTGATAAGGCTTCACCTCGCTGGGGAGTAGGTTTGCCCTTTGTGAGGTTTGTTGCTCTTTAGTATTTTTGGTGGTTACCTCTGGAGAGTGACAAGCATTGGATGTTTTGAATAGAAGGAGCAATTAAGGAGGTGTGGGGGTACGCTGGCATCCCACTGGTAGAGCTTGAAGTGGTATCTGTGGTCTGGTAGCTAGCTCTATTCATGTTTGGTGTGAAAAGCTGTGTCAAAGCTCTTAATGAAGCATCATCCTTCCAAATCAACATCAACTCTTTCATTATCTTCTATTCCTTAGTCATTATCCTTTCACCATCTCTTCATGGTTCCTTCCCTCACTCTCTTCATCTTAACACTTCTTTATTTACACTGCCTACCTCAAACTCGTTTAAAACCATTTTATAAGCCACTTTCATACTAAACTATTTTTCAGTCAGTCATCATAATTACTGAATACTCCTTTCTTCTGCTTTAATGGAATGTTCAGGATTTTGAAGGGGAAAGACAGATTGAGATGTAAGATGTTGGGGAAGAATGACATGAGGAAAGGGGGAGAGAGAGGGGGAAGGGAGATTTGAAAGAATAAAATTTGTGAAGAGATGGGAAGAGATAAAGAAAGGGGAGGTACCGGAAGAGGGAAAAGAGCAAGATACAGAGGAGAATACACAAATATAAAAAATTAATTTGTGTCTCTGTTTGTTTGCTAACCAGTTTTTATATTTCAGGTGTCTTATTTTCCCCCCAAAAATGATTGACAAACTGCAAAACAAATAGATCTTCAAAGTGTGGCAGTAAAATCAATTGAACGAAAAAACATGGCACAATGCCGTCTTTTGAATTTGCTATTGCAGGTGTCACTTCATTCATATCTCAGCTTGAATGGGACATAAAAGTCAAGAATAATCAACATCACAACCAAAGATTTTTTGGAAATAAAAAAAGCAGTTTGTGCCATATTACTTCATTCCTATCAGTCACACACTGTTTTATAAACTTTTCAAGCCATCTTCTTAGAAATAAAATGTATTATATGCTATATGGTTAATTCACAATATCCTTCTTTATTAAAAAAAGATGAATTTAATGATGCATGTATATTTCACCCTTTTCCCCTCAAAATCTACCAATTCTGGTTACATTTCATCTTTTCACAGAACACTAGCTGGCTTCCACTAATTACTGATAGCTTTTTCTACGAAAAGGGTAAGTAATAAACAGATATTATTTCAGGCATATATATCTAAAGGAATGTTGAATATAATTTATGCAACGTTGGTTACTCTATTTCTCTGTCGCTAAATTATGTCTAATATGAACAATTTCTTCTTGCATGAATCATGCAATGTCCTTCTGAAAAATAAGATAATCTGAAGAATGAAATACAATTCTATCTGACAATTCTTGTTCATCAAATGCATATATTGTACGTTATCTTATTTGAACGATACATTTTTATAGATAATTTCTGTGATAGAGAGCAAAAAAGTAAGAAAAATAAACATGGAAAAGAACTACTGATCTGATTTGAGGAATATAGGTACCTAACAATTATAGACTTCTGTGTAATGTTATTTCTGATAAATGAATGTGACCCATCGCCTTACATGAGCAGGGGGTATGATGCTACTGGTATTGATAAGTCACACCCTTATAATGGAAGAGGTAATCCCATGTGAAGGCTTTGTTGGTATCTTGGAGTAGGGGTGTAAATGGGGCCGTCATTTTTCATTATCCACCCCAATTCCTGAAATTGCTGAACGGTAGGGGTCCATTGCGATTGGTATTTGATTTAAACAGACAAACAGGGGCGAGCAGTGTGACACCTCACCATGAGCTAGGGTGAAAATCTTCACACCGTGATGTACCCCACTCTCTGCTTTCCACGGATTTGAAAGATAAAAGACTATTTCTTAAGAATGGTAGAAAGATTAGGACATCTGCACCCCATGAAACTGTCATGTTGATTTTGGTCATTATTGGTGCGGTCATTCAGTGTTTGGGGGAACAGTTGAATCCCTGTTGGCTTCTAATGATACCAATTGATAATTGATACCAAACGGTGACATTCGGCAATGATTAGATTCAAAAGTTCACATTCTGTGATTTTTTTTTTTTACCTTTTACCTCAATATTGAATATATGTGATGTAGCACTAGCAGATTTTTAGTTATTCGGTATATTAGAAAGCCTTTGTTCTTTTACCAGTAGATTAGACTAACAAATCCTTGCCGCAGCTCTTAAATAATATAATAATGATATTATTGCTTATATAGCGCTTAATACGTCGGGAATGTCAAAGTTTCTAATCGCTTTACATTATTACCCCCGGTCATCGGATTCTGCTCTGATGTCCTATGACAAATCATTTATGTAAATTTGCCACACTCTACCCAGGTGAAGTAAATGTTTCCAAGTGGGAAGGAATTTCTTATGAGGTAGACTCAGTAACAGCAGTGGTAATAATATTACAGCATTAAGAAAAATTTGTATGAAGTGCTGTACGAATGTTGCTATTTTCATTATTATTTGGTCAGAAAACCTACATTTAAATTCTAACAGAAAAGAATAATATTTTGTACAAGTTTTTTGTTGTGCTTCAATTATTAGAAATTAACTGGATGTTCAGCATGTTAATGATAATTAAAGTCATAAAATGTTTTGGCTTGAATTGATTTGATTTGACATGGCTTATTAATTTTAAAAGATCTTTGCAGTCATAAAGACAAAATTTTGATTTTTACAATAACTCAATTGAAAAAATACACTCATAAAAGTAGTGGACGTAAATAAAACAATAATGATAAAATCTAGTAGTCAACATGATTTTTTACCGATTCAGATTATGGTAGACTAAAAATTGAAAATATAGCATGAGTCTTCAGTTGAATTATTAATTACGATAAATATATATATACTAATTAAATAGAGAGGAATTTGAACATCCAACATTTACTGAAAAAAGGGTAATCCCCCTCACATTAAAATAAGTACCATAGCCTAGGATGTTGATGACTGTACTACATCACTTGTTCCTTGTCGCCCGGCCTCTGTATAACATGTTGTTACAAAGTTCTTCAGGAGCGGGGAGAGATGGGAAGAGCAATTTTGAGGGGATAAAAGATGGTCAGGAACAATCCTGGTCTAAATCACAATCTGATCCTTGTCAATAGCTAGCGGGGGCATACGATGGATGCTTGGTCGTTTAACGCTGGGTCAGCTAAAGTGCAGTGGGGCCATCCTTGTCTTGTTTCAAAGAGGAACGGCACCCCTTGTAGAATTATCCTCACTGTCATTATATCATCAAGTGTGTGATTTTGAGAAGGAGTTGATGAGATAATATCATGAATTTTAAGTTTTACATCTTTGAGGAATACCATGGGTTATATTGTCAAATATTAGTTTACATGTTGCTATGTCATATGAGGAGGGGAACATGAAAGAAAGTGATTAGGGTTATTTGCGTTTACTGAATAAATAATATATCAGGATTATTTTAAGGCATCAAAAGATAGAGCCAGATTCTTTGATGTGAGAGAAGGTTATTGCAATCGGAAAAAAGGTGAAGATTGCATGTTTGAGTAGACTAGTTCACAGAAGAACAGCATTAGTTTTACAAATAGGTTTGCTCAATAATAGATGTAGGTTTAGACACTGGTTGTGAAATTTTATATCTTGAAGTTGTGAATTAAGAGAAAATCTGAATCACCTTGTTGAAGTTATAAGAGACATTTTTAGCATTTAAAACTTGGTTTATTTTCTTAGAATAAGGAGGGAAATTAATACTGTCAGCCTGAGGTTATGAACGTTTCATTGAGTTATACATGTATATTTCAAGGGTACATATTTTTTAAACTCTTACTACTGGTATGTTATTTTTAGATTTGAAACTGTTAAAACTAAACTCAACTTTATTGTTTTGAACTTGAATGTTGGTCCATGTGTTGAATGTGGTTCTTTGTAATTCAATTTTGTCAGATTTCCCTTTAGGAATGAATTCAGAGCTTGAATCCTAAATTGCTTTAAAGATTAGTTGTTGATTTGAACTTGAATCCTATATTGCTTTAGAGATTAGTTGTTGATTTAAACTTAGTTTAGAAGTGAATTAGTGTGCTTCCCCTCAAAGAAACCCCAACCAGTAGCAGAGCAAAAGTAAACACAGTCCTGCTGACATCCAGCAAAACTTTGGCCACAAGAGAAAGAACCGCAGCACTGCTTCGGAAGTCGACCCAATAGAAATTCAACCTCTAGCGTAATTACCTAGTTGATGATTCTAAGGAATAGTAAACCATTTCTTAAAGAATATTATCTTTAAGGATGATGTATACAGGGTATGATCGTGTTTGGTTTTTGTGCGGTGGATAAAATGGTTAGGTGTCCCTATTGACATCATTGTTCTTCACAAACTATTGTAGATCTACCATATACATGAAGATCTGTCTGTATTAGAGCTTACTTTTTAGTCCATTTTTTTTTCCTCAAAAGATGAAGTTTTAATACTTGACAAATTATATTGATCCCTTTTATACAGTTTTACATAATTTATTACCAAAACTATCATTGACAACAAAAATATGTTTTGCATTTCAAAATATTTATTAAAAAATCATTAGTAGATTTCAGAGCATTGGATTGATAAAATTGGATAAACTACATTAAGATTTGAAGAAATTGGATAAAAAGAGTACTTTTGTGTGTGTAGCATAAAAAGTGTCCAAATTCAAAACAATTGTAATGAGGGGAATAGATTGCATCCATGCAAACAGACTTTCTGTTTTCATAAAAATAAGTACAAGACTTCAAACATCTCAGTTTGCTTTTCGATTGGTCAAAATCTTTGGTTTTGCTAACTGGGATGGAACGTGGCATACAGAGGTTGTCATGCTGGCCACTGTTTACTTCACCTGTTCCCTGGGCTATTACCGACTGTGAACGCTCATTACGCCCAGCGCCGCAATCTGTCCGCGGTCGCGCCATCAAGACACGTCACCTTTGAGCCGTCACACGATTTTAACCCCTCAACCAACCATTTTCTTTTAAAAGCACTTGCATGTTCTTACCCCGGAATCCAAGTCCAACTGGTGGGGAACGCTTCCTAGCATGATTGTCAATATTGGATGCTCAATATTTCAAGGCTTTAACTGAAATACCAAATAACTGTGTGTGGTGCAAGTCCTGATATCTTGCTAACAATCCCTGTAAAAAAGCGGCCGTGTTTGTGTTGTAACACAAAAAGGTCATCATCTTACATTTAAGATATCTGAACTTTATCGGCAAATAAACAGTATCAGTCCCAAGCCCTTTTGGATATTTTCTTTCTAGACCCCTCTCACATGTAATTTTTTGTTATGGATATACATAAAGACTTAATTTTGTGGACTGAAATATTGTATTTCGGAGTCCGAGAGGTCAAGATAATTTTGGGTGGAGGTCTTGCCCCTGGTGGTTTAGGAATGAGATGGAGAAAAAGAAAATGTGAGAAAAGGTTAGAAAAACATTATTTGAACTCCTGATGTGAGGGTCAGAAAGCAGGGTTAGATTTCAATTTTAGGATTGACCCAAAGATGGATAATATGATTAGAAACATTTTTGAAAAAGCCAGTCCTGTGATAATCAACCCTCTTACCAACATCCCCCCCNCCCCCCTGCTAAAAAAAAATGAAAATAATTATGTAACAGATGAGACTGCTCAGTTGGTCATTTAGTTGTTAACTATTATTGGTGTTGTTTTCTAGTACAATGTGATAAATATATTGCTGTTCTTATATCATCTGTATTATTAGAGTGTTATCATTTTCATTTACCGGTAGTAATGCTGTCTTTTTCTAATTTGGTGTATATAGCAAGTCATTCTTGTTTATATTATATCGCAAGTAGGCAAGCAACGTAACATATCAAATAAAATTAAGATTTAAGAATATGAAAAGTTGTGGTTCCCCTACCAGTAAATCCCTCTTGACCCCTGTAAGGCAGTGTCTATCACAAAAAGTGAATTTCCAATAAAAATTGTGAGATATTAACGAAGTGTGTTTCCTTACATCCACTTCAGATGCGATTTCCCGAAAACGTTTGACGGCTGAAGGGGTCATCGCATAGCTGGTGAAAATCACACATGGTACTTCCGAGGAGAGAGAAAATTACTTTCCCAGCAAGATGCCTGCCCATCTATCTCCTCCTAATCAATTGGAGCCAGCAGGGATATAATGAGAGGAAATTCCACCGTTTTATTTCCTCTAAATACAAACTGGTTCATACCCTTTATATTTGTCATTGGGAATGTCCACCGCAAGAAGTATTGAAGGAGGAGAAAGGGCCCAGCATGCGGGCGGGCTGGCTGGTCGATGGACTTTATTATTGCCTGCGATATATCGTGGTTTGAATTTCAGAATAAATTTGTTCGCTTTTTGTCAGCATTATTGGAATGAAGAAATTTCAATGTGACAAGCTGTAATGACTAGGTAACTAAAAGTCTGTGTACATGTGTTAGGGGACTTTCAAAGTTGAAGATGAAGTTCCTGTGGTGTATAGTTTGATATGTTGTTGTTGTTGTTGCTGGTATTTTGGGATAGAGCCTGGTTAGTGCCTCTCCACAGTGGTATATATATATATATATATGTTTGACTTTATGACTAACTAATTTCATGCACTAATTGATAACCTTAAGAGGGGGGCACAATAAACCCAGTCTACCCTATAACTCAGACTTTTTAAAGGTGCAAGTTCATGAGATACAGTACTGCCTCTGCATCTGTTCTGCATCTCTTCAACAAGGTTTTGCTCTCTCTATTTTCAATAATTACATCACTTGCCATGCTATCATCATACCCTACTTAATATATTCCACATTTAATGCACCATGCAGGAAGCCTGTTCTGCTAATGAAGATAAGTTCAGTTTCTTAGCATTTCAATTAAAACTTCACTTATGAATCCTCCTTTTTACATATTGTTGGAATGAAATTAGAAGAAGTATGCTTTGTATGGTTAGTTGGATCTCTTATATATTATCATTGCTTTTTGAGCGTCTATCTAGCAAACTACCACTATAGCAATGTAAGGATGTACTCTAGCATCAATGCCGATACTCAAGCCCATAACACACAGCAGGATGCTGCTAAGGCCTACATGATACCCTATGTTACCATCTTAATATTTTGATTACACTCGTCTGGAAGTGAACTAGATGGTGTATCACCTCTCCCCACCAAACGATCACCATCTGGATTCCATGTTGCATTAATCATCGAATAACCTCCGCCGTGACACGAGATGACACACAATGACACACGCAGGTGTCCTATTATGCAACAAGAAATCAATGGGAACGCCATCTTCATCTTCCCCCCATCACCCGCCTTGGAAAGCCATCATCTTTCTGCCTCGTCATGTCTTGTTAGCCGAGATCCTTGCGGCCTTCTTGAGGTTCTGGCGGTGTTTCTTGAGGTCTCTCCGGGTTGCAGCAGTGATGGTGGTAGAGGCATTTTGTAGTATACACTCTCTGCAGGTTTTTTCAAAGATGGTGACTTGACGATGATTCATCTGCTACTTCCATGTTTTTGGTATCAAGAGGTGCTGCTTGTGTTTAATAATTGTGGAGACTCACTCTGCTCATCTCTTTAATTTTGCATTACAAAATAACAGAAAAAGGATAAAGAATTAAGAAAGGGTGAAATGAAGTTAAGAAAATAGTATTTGTTCATTTAAAGAATAGTGCCAAATATATATCACACAAAGTAATTATTGATAATTAATTGAAAAGAGAGTATGAGTCATTGAGAGAGGACTGAATCAAATGTGATATGTTTCCGAGCGTTTTCAACCAGGTGCGGCATCACCAGGGATGCCGCGAGAGTAATTTACTGATTTCAAAGATTTGAATAACGTCACTCTCATGAAAACACGGTATTAGAAATCGCATGTCTCATGTACAGGTTGCTGATATCTTTTTTGTAGAGATCAGTGGTACAGGTCTTTATGTTCTGTAAAGTTGTTTGTACATTCAATGTCCCCCTCCCCCCCCCCCAATATTTTTAAAGTTCTGATATCAGGGCAGCCATCACCTCTTATTTTGTCAGTTAGATGCCTGAATATCTAATCCAGTGTATTTTTCCTATATCTAATTTATATTTTGACCACAGTAAAGTGTAACTTTTACCTTGCTTGCCTTGCTTGCTTGTAAAATGTAAAAAAAAACAGGATTAGTTTGGGCAATGTGATTCCCGAAGATGCTCTTATTAGGGTATCGATTTGCCAGAGTACATAATTTGGGAAAACATGTCTTCAATCAGCAAAGTGCCCAATATATAATTTTATATCTTATCCAGTGTCTATTGATGACAAATTGACATATTTTACCATATTGAAAGAGTTTCCTTTTTTTAGCTTGCTCACTTCAATCCCTTACAAATTACAAAAACAAACTGGTTGATATTTGAGCAAAAAGTGTTTGCCCCCTTCTTCAAAATATGCCCATATGCCGATTTGTTTCTGTGATGCAAAACTTTTTATTTCTTAAAAGGGGGCCATGACGAAAAAATGGTTGAAAAATGCTGAAAGAAAGGATTGATAACTATATTAGCAAGAATAATATATTTTACCTAGTGGGTGAAGTACAAGTGAGTAAAATATATGTCAATGATCTCCTGAAAATTCATAGAAATGACGTACTATACTTGGAAAGCAATCCTTCTATCATTGACAGAATAAAGTTTTTGATTGCTTCTTCCATTATTGATAGGGTTCAAAACTTCATTCATTGACACAATTGATAATATGTGGAGACAGCAATCAGAGTCTATTACATAGAGAGGAAGAAGGAAACTCTTGTACATGTATAACCACCCCTATAAAACAAGTCAATCACCCCACCACCAAATAAGCCTTCTGTGGGTGGAGCCTAGCACTGTGCTGGCTGGCGATTGGCCAGGAGTGATCTGTCAGTCATAGTGTGTGGCTCTGTATGGATAGTGCATTGGTTGAGTGAACATCAATCCAAGTGTGTACGATGAGACATGCATGTGTTAGCTTAGCATGACTGCATAAAGAGTTCAAACACTGGGATATGGACACTGGACTGCTGGAGCACACTGCACTTTTCACCCACAGTATCAAGAGTACAAGATGATGGGCGAGCTTTGACAAGTGGAATTATTATTACTCTTTATGATTCCAGCATAACATTCTTCAATCAAGGATTCAAAAAAGAAAAACATTTCTTTATGTTTAGCCTGGAGAGTGTTCAAATCGCTAAGGATTTATACCGCTGGTAACAGAACCGGAGTCCTGCGACAACTGCTTTGCTTCTAGTTTTATGGAATCATAAAGACCTGTGGGAGAGCTTGTTTGCTACCAGGTGTTAATTTAGTGTTTGGATTGTAAATCTCTTTCACAAGGACATGTTGGATCACACAACAATCACTTAGCTGATCACCATCTAACTTGATTGAAGGCCAGGAGATTCTATCATCACATTCCTTCATCATCATCAAGTTGACATCGCTGAGGAATGTACAGCATCTAATATGTGACATTGGTTACAAGGATGATATTAATTAGAACGGCTTATTAATCCATCTCAAACATCCATCACAGAAGGGAATCCAACGCTTGATTAGTTCCTGGATCTTGGCTCATAGGACAACAGCATCTTTACTGTGATTTGGTTGAATACCATACTTTCAAAAGATTGTTTCATCTCATTTTGTTTTATTTTGAGATAGGAAACTAGGGATCCGGTCTATATTTTGTCTACCACTGGATATTACTAATAAACATAGCGTTAGAATGGAGACCAGAATGCCTTTGAACCTGACACTGGTCCTGTTCCTAATCAGTATTTTCACAACAAAGAGTACTACTCTGGCAGAGCAAGGTAAGACATACTGTTTTGAAAAATCAAAATATTGTTAAAAGAACAGATAGAATGCAGTTAAAGGTATTTAAGTGTCAAGTTAATACTTTCATTTTATTTCGATGTTCAAGGTTTTAACTTTTAACCCATTGACCACTGACTTATCTTATTCAAATCGGGTATAATACAGGAGCTACCTCAGCCCTGTAGGCAAAGGGTTAAAAGTGGTAGGTGTTGGTGGTAGGTAATATTCAGAGTATGAAATTGAATTTGTCCAGTTTCCTTGTAAGTTATTTATTTGAACGTCATTAGTCCTGGACAAACAAACATATTGAATAGTATATTGTACATTGTATTTTCAGTACCAGTACCAGTGAAAATTGCAACTCTGTAATATATTCAATTGACTTGCTAGAAGCATCTACTTTTAAAGAATGAAAATTAAATTGAAAGAATAACTTGCCCTCTACCAGTCAGTCATTCCCTTATTTAACTGATATGTAGCCCTGCCCTATCTGGCTATTGACCTAATACCAAGGGAGACTTAAATAATAATCTTCCAAGGCTTCACTTTAATGATGAAACCCAACAATGAAATTAAGCATCAAAGAGACCCCATTGCCCCTTTATCAAAGACGCACATTCAGCTGTAAATGACTTGATTGAAAAACGATTTAGAATCTTTCTGTGGTTAACTTGTAGTAACTTCCTCCAATTTAGGAATTAAAATGGTTTCTCTTTCACTCGCAGAAATAGAGCTTCGTCCTTTGCTTATAAAATGGCTTTATTATTTTATTGACCCTTTTGTACAACTACTTCTGTTTGGATACAAGATTATGAATAAATGATACCTTACAGATCTTACCGGTACTTTCTTTCCTGGTATCCTTGTGGTAACTGTTTTCAGAATGATAATATTACTTTAATGTTGGCTTTAACAAATGTTGATACTCAATGGAATGCTCATTTAGAATTTAATGTATTAACCTAACTGTTTGCAGTGCAAGTGAAGGTCAGTTATACTTTCCAAGCTTCTAGACAAACTATTTACAGGCATACTAGATAACTTTACCTGATTAAAGGCAAATTTGGGAATGTTAAAAAGAATGAACTTTAAGTTGGCTTCAAATAATGTATTTATTTCTGTTTTTGTGACATTAACAAAGTCATGTTCTATATGCCTACAGACCGTACTGGTAGTGGTATTATGCATTTTCTAAGCAATGTACTGTACTATTATTATCTATCACCGTATATGAACATTGTGGTTGGAAATTGTTTAATTAGTATGAGATGAGATGCTTGAATTGTTCCATTATGGGCGAATACAAACAAACTGTAAAATACATTCAAGAGTTGTTTCTTTTTTATTATAGTGTAGATAATCACTCAAATGAGTTGTCTTGTATATCAAGCTCCTTTGATATATAAAGAGTAATATCCTCATGTTTTATTGAAGGAGTAAATCTTTCTTTTTATCTAAGTTAGTTATTCAATATGAAAGAGACTTTTAGTTGAAAAGAGTTCATTCACTTTTACATTAAAACAATAAATTTGTGATAATTTGATATATATGTGGATTTCCCTTATTCTCGACCCTAAACTTAGAGGTCCCATGTACTTTGTAATTTGCCATAAGAAAATGTGCATTCTTTTGCCTTTTTGTAATTTGTCATCATTATATTTTGATTGAATAGCAATTTCTTCCAACAATCATGAAGTCCTACATGACTGTGTGCAGCAAGTGGGAACTCTGAACTGTGAAAAAAGGTGCCAGTTATTCAAAATGTTCCCTCACACGGAGCGGAAATCAACACAAATGGAACAATTTCCTCTCTCATCCATCATTATCGAAGAATGTTCCTCCCAAACAATCATTTGTTAAAAATTTGTGCTCATTCAGGCCCACAATGTAACTGCTGGTTGTTTTCCTTTTATTTTTTCAACGTCTAAAATTGCATTTGATTGTTGGGCCAGGCATTGTGACAGGACGTGAATGGGTAGTAGCCAGCCGACGTCCTGCAGCTAACACGAGGGGCTGGCTGGCGAGCGCATGGAGCACTTTTTTTCCAGGGCCTTTTTTGTTCAATTGCTCTTTTTCTTTTCTTATTTGTGTTGTCCTGAATAGCCCACTGGAGGCGATTCCTTGCAATTATGCAAAACCAAAATAGACCCATTTGCTGATTTTAGGTTCTTTTGTCGCCGAGAAATTCCTTGTGGGTATTTTCAGATTTTTGCAGTGATTTTAGCCTAAATCAATTTTTGTTCTTCTTATTCTTCGATGTGAGATGAATGAGTTTTTACCTAGGCCCACACGCCAAGTATGGCTTCAAGACTGCTCTATGGAAAAAGATTAGCTCCAATTACTGGCTATTAAGTTTCCTAATATGCAAGTTTAGGCCTGCTTTATATACTGACACTTATTCTATGAACTTGCCAAAGCAGAAAATGGTCTTAGATAGTGGCTCCTTTAGCTGGAAACCATAATACTGCAGCTCTTTCTCAATCTCATTGGTGGCTCGCTCCACAGCCCATTGGTGGGGAGAAGTTTTACGGTAACCCAAGGAGATGTGAGGAGGTCCTTTTGTATTTGTTGTTCACCTACACTTCCCTTTATTATCTTTTTAAAGATGTCTATTTAATCTTTCATATTGTTAACTGGTAATTTCAACAGTAGAGACATCCACTTTTTGTGATGAAGGCATTTTGTGCAAATGTGCAAATACTCTATTTATCATAGCCTTCTTAATTACTCAGGGCTAGAACTGGGGGGTGTTTCACAAAACTTGTCATCAGTGACAAATGACAGTTGTTATAAGCTACTGAAATCCTTGCTTCTGATTGGTTATCAGCAGATTTGTCACTGACTAGTCTTTTATTAACCGGGCGCCGGGCGATTTTTACCCAACGGTCCCTGTCTTTTGGCGCCCGGTAAGACGGGAAAAATGGAAGGAAAACTAACTTGATACGAGTTAAACATGGACTGAATGAACCCTCACAAATAATTTTATAATGAGAATCCTAATTAAAATCGCCCAGAAACAATTGCAGTACGGAGGTATGAGTGATTTAATATTAGAGTGCTCAAAATCTAAACTAGAAATTAAACTACATATGTATGAATAAAAGGTTACGGTTAACAACTAATTTAAAAGAATACATATTTTCATCAATTTTGGAAACGGCTCCTTGTCCTGGAAAAAATTAAGGACCGGGAGCCGCTTTTTCAGATATTTGACTTAATGAAAGGCTTGGTCACTGATTTTTGTCATTTGTCATTGTAAAAAAAGGCTATGTGAAACGGGTGAAACCTGGTCTTCTTATCTACCTCCAGAGTCCAAGCTGACATATCCCAATAGATGGACGAAATGGGAAATGAGGAAGATGGCCATTCAATTTTGAATTTCTTAAAGACTATCATGGAGTATTCAAGACAAAAGTATTTGACCACATTTTCCTCTCCTTAAAAAGCAATGTGCAACTTGTATCCATTACAGATTAAATCACCTTTTCAGTCACCCTGTTTGTGAGTGTCGAAGTGCAATCTCCATCTCATTCTACTTATCTCATTTTGTTAAGCGTCTGTTTACTCTGCGCTGACATGAGATGATAATGGATCTTTTGGAAAGTATGAAACCCTATCCTCCAGGGAGTACATAGGATAGAAACCACCCTCGTCCAAACCTCCCAGCATCAGAAGAGAATAAAGCAACCCCAAAAGAGGCTGCCGGTTTCTAACAACGCAAGCTTGTTTCCACAAACTTTGGCCCTTCACAAAGGGACACACACATATATATATATATAGGAAATCTTGATCTATCTTTGATTTGGAGAGGTGTTACTGATGAAAAAGGAAGCACTAGGATCCCCCAAGTCTATGGAGATTTGAATTGGTTGGTACCGTTACAAGTCTGTTGTGGAATACAGAGATAGTCTTTCTGGATTTGGGTAATATCCAACCATAAGATGTATGTAAAAGACTCAAAGGATGAACTTGAGATTTCATGCAATTGGCACAAAGCCATGTTGTAGGCCTGTCTATATTGCAGAGGTTCACGATGGGTAGTTTTTTACAATTTTATATAGCTATAGGAGCAAAATGATAGGTCTAGGACCATGGATAGACCAGGATCTACATCTAAATACTGATCCCCACTGGGGACAACTTAAAACTGTTAGGCCCTTGATGGGTCTCCTTTTATGGACCCAAATTGATCCCTTTGGCTCTAGCTTTCTGTCATAGATACTGTGATGATATCAAGGTCAAACAAAAGGGTCATTCTTCTATTGAACAGCTACACCAACTCTGCAGAAAGTTTTACATCTTTATACCCCTTTGACTACTGAATTCTTTGGTTGTCATAGGCTTTTATCCTTGAGCACCCTGGTTCCATAGGCAATGAGTTAATCATTTTTTGCCAAAGCTTGAGCATTAGGACCAATGAAAGGACAAGAAGGTGTTAGGTCCCTTAGAGCTCTGTTCTAATTGGTTGCTTACTTTGTGAAAACCTGTAACTGCAAGAACGAAGGATGTCTGTATCCTCATAAAGAAAACTAGAAATACCTTCATTAAAGCCATTGGGCATTAAAAGTCAATTATCGACTCTTATGGGTCCTTGTTGTCAGCATAAAAATCAAATTTCAGGTTGATTCTTGCATTTGTTACTACTGAGAAAACATGAGACAGGGAAAAAGCTTTCCTTGTTCTCCTTGTCACTTCTCAGTGTCATATTACTTATAAGTCAGACCCATCTTTAGAAAAGAACATCAAAGTGGCAAATTTCATTGAAGCTTGGTGAATACTAAAGAAGGGGATGAATTCATCTTGTAGTGGAAAAAAAAACACTCTTCTCTTCTGTACTTTAACAAATATATGGTAAACACACATGGAAAGTGAAAGTAATAGATGAACAATATACATGATTTATTGAATAAAGAACAGATGTATAAGTTGTGTGTTTATTTTAAGTTTTGGTAAATATTTTTTTAGTCACAATATGGTGCTCTTAGAGACACCAGTATTAAGTGCCTAATAAATATTGTGTATTATTATTATTATTACAATTATCACCTTGAGCTCACTTTGTTTACTACCTGAATATCAGAGAAGAAGGAAAATGAGGTGATTGAGGTCACTGTGAAAACCCTTTAAACCCTTGAGAATATATCATTTTCTATCATAAGTAAATATATAGATTATCTTCTAATATTTTTTACCTTTTACATGTTGTATACGGATGGACTAATGAGGTATTGTCAAACCTTCTTTAAATCTCTAATGAGTAGGTAAAAGTGTCCTTTCAGTGTTGGTTCCTTATTCAGTTTAAAACCTTGAACACCTTTCAGTACTCATTTGTTTTAAATCAATTTTAATGAGGTCACTATCACTGTGTTAAGTCATGTAGAACCCCTCGCCTCTCTTGACATATTCAGGAATGAACTCCTGCAAATACTCTTAGACTTAGGTATTTGTGAATAGCTGTGTGATTACGTCAATTTTAAGCTCAAGTCTTCAAGCTCCAATTAGTGCATATAATCCCCCAATTAGCAAGTGTCATGAATGTTTGTTTAACAGGGTGTATAACAGGTAACAGTTAGTGGAACTTTTCAAACATTAGACAAGACATCTTTTGTGATGGGATTATCACCTTGGCCTTAATCTCAATTCTCTTTATCCTCTTAATCCTAATCCTAAAGTCAGATTGACAGGGGTTAAGGTATCAGCTTCATTTATAATGATCATGATTGATCCTAAACTTATCCCTCCTTACAGAATAAGAAACACTTACTGGTACCTGTCACATCTTACAATGTCAGGTATCACTAGTTTCTTTAACCTTTTGCCTATGGGAATGGGGTGGTCACTGTGTTAAGCCTTATTGGAATCCAAGCGTTTAGTATGCAATGGATTAAAAAGATGTTAACCCATCTTTAGAAGTTGAATAATGGATTGTCAAAATATCAGCACATCATTCGATACTGCGTGATGCCAAAATAACTGTTAAGTTATTATTCAACACACTTTTAACAAATAGATTTTAAAATAGCAAATTGTGAGGAATTTAAACCATGGAATACATCTTGAATACACTTTCCAAATGTATCTCTTGTCACCACAATTTCTTGACCTAAAAAAACTAATAGGGAAAATATATATCAGTTAGATCACGATTTTAATTTAAACATGATATAGTTGGGTTTTTTGGTAAAGTAACATGAAGTTCTCCATCCTTCATTTGTGAATTGACAGGAGATTAATGACAAACCCCAGATTATTTTGTAGGTCTATAAAAGAAGCAGACATGCATCTTCCAACTTACACAAAAATGAGCAAGAGTGGGGATAAAACCCACTTTATGTAATGATCTGAAATTAAGAGGAAAGTCTCATAGAATTTAAAGGAAAAGGGAGGAGTGTACTGACAAAAACAAAAATGATTATAAGTTGGGATTAAAACCACTTGATGTAATAATCTGAATGACATGATAATGTTAAGCTCTTTTTAAACCTCTTAACAAAACCCTTGAAAGTATTGGATTAAAATCTTAGGACCAATTTTTTCCACTCAAGCTTATAAGAGGCATTGGGATGGGAGACAGTACAATTGGGTGAAGCATAATCTAAAGTTGCTGCTTTACCTCTTCTCTAACTTATACAGTTTCATCTTTGGATTTTGAAGAGAACATGCAGGTGTACTGTTTTACAGTATTCTATTTTTAATCATCTCAATTTTCTAGAAATGTGATTTTCTCTTTGAAATTCAGATACCATCCGCCAAATGGCCTTTTGGTTTCCTCTCTTCAAATTCATTTACTCACTCATGCGTGAAATATGCATCATATGAGTTGCATCAAATGAAAGAGGAGGATCTAAGCTTTCCAAATATGTGTCATTTATTAATTATAAATGTGACTAAGTTATAAAAAAACATCAATAATTCTTGATTTCGTTTTTTCTGGGAGGCACTGTAGTTTCAAACTTTTCCTGATTTTATCACAGAACAAATCTCCTTGAAAAAGGTGTCACAAATCATAAAGGGCTTCTGAGAACTAAAGCTGATTATTTCATAAAATTGCAGAACTTTCTTGCTCATTAACTGTACAATATATGCACCTTGACAACTATGAAAACATACAGAGATTGAAACAAAAACTGTCTGCAAGTGAATTCTCAACACCTATTTGCACTCACCCAAACTAGCCGCAGAATTGAAAAGAAAATACCTTTGGTATGCAACCTCCAATCCTGTTAGATTTTTAAGATTAAACCAATCCCCCCACTTACCATTTCCCCGCTTCCCATTTTCTCCTGCCCGTATACCCTTTCCTCATTGTTTCTTGATCTTTTTCTCCTATTCTCCAACCTTTCTTCTTCCCAGCTCACAGTGTCACATGTTACCACAAATCCCTCAATCTTGTTATTTCACCCCTTTTACAATTCCCATTCACTTGGTATTTGTTTTAGAAACCATTTGCGCTCTATTTTTCGGTAACCATGATTTGGCGCATATCCGGAATCCTTACCAGTGCCTTTCCCGATGCTGATACGTCTTAGGGGTACATGATTTGTTCTTTTCTACTGGTACCTTTCTCCACCAGTCATCATCTGTCCTCTTTCTTTAGGAGTTGTTACCGATGCCCTTCCTTGCTTTTGTTATCTTGCTTCATACTTTCATCTGTTTTGAATGTTCATTTGTCATCATCCCTGGCTACAGCCACTTGTTCTTTTTATGCCGTTACATCTTTTTGTTGACTTGATTGATCAATTTTCTTGATTCCCAATTTTCCCATGTGATATATTGTTTCCCTTTTGGTGGATACATTTCTGTAATGCTGTAACAGTATAATTTGTTGTATGATATCGAATGAATAATACTTTGATGTACATTTGCCACTCTCTACCCAGGTGTTAAATGGGCATTAGTTGGAAGGAATTCCTTGAATGCTGTGAGTGCGAGCACTGAAAATGGTAGCCTAGCAGAGCTGGGGTAATATTGGAGATTGTCCAATACTATTATTATCATCATTAATTTAATGATTCCTTTTGTTTCCTGTTGTTATTGGTCACTTTGCAACATTTTGGTCATATTCTTTCATGATTTTCAAAAATATGTCACTTTGTTCTACTACATCAATCGTCATGACAAGAAAATGAAATAAAATGGAGGAATAACACATACTTTAGTAAATTGAAGACTTGTTCACTACATGTACATTCTTTCTTGATATCATAGATTTTATTCGAAGTATATAAATGAGAATTAGTGATGAAGAAATGTTATTAGCAGGTATACCCTGACCAAATTTAGGATATGATATACTGGTATATAGGCTTATCGTATCTTTAAAGGTAAAGACGAGTATTGGAAACTCCCCATTTTCAAAAAATGAAATGGAAGCTCTCATTACCAATCACGTGAAAGAATATGTTTTGACTAATACATGATGATAAAAAAAATTCAGGGAAACATCATACTAATTGATATATTTGGTAAATTTGTTTCTCTCATGGTCTGTGAGAGATATAGGGTAGTCCCATATACATCTTTCTGTGTATAATGCTTGTAACTTTACGAAGAATGGGCCAAAGTTCTTATCATTTTGATGATTCCAGAACCTTGCTGATGCTAGATGATCAACCTTTTCTGATCGATTCCACAACGTTTCTTTCACAATGCAATCGCATGACCATAACTGGTCTTTACCTTTAAGTTTTCTCTCTTTTGATGAAGCAATGTACAAGTTGCAAGGGTACTCCATGTTAAAATGGCGTCACTTCCACATTTTGTTTGAGAGAGGATGTTGTTGTCTGCCCCTTCTAATCCCATGCTGTTGTTCTTATGGGGCTAAATTATTCATGGAGAACAAGTAGTCATCTTTCAGTGAGAAAAGGCTGCTCCTGTGATACAGGGGAGATGAGGTCTGTGACCTCAGTAGATTATCTAAAAGATCATTAAGTCAGAGCATCTTCAAATTGGTGCTTTGTCATATGCTCCAGTGACGTGAAAATTTGAAGAATCATGCTGTTTATATATAACAACAGCTTATATAAACTTATCTTGTGATATTTCATGACATTTCATGCTCCATTGAAAGGAAGCTTTATCGACTCAATCCATCAACCAAATGAGTTGTCATCATCTTAGAACTCTCCCAGATGATATGTACAGTCAATGGCTTACTTCAGTTGTAGCCAGTTCAGACTATAGAAAAATCAAACAAAACTTGTGTAAAGAAATGTCTTAAGAATTAGTTGATATGTTCAGTATCAGCTGAGATGACAGCTGGCCAATCATCATAGTGCATTCACAATAAGCCCCGCCCAGTTATATATGGGTAGGAGGTTTTCAACTTTTCATATGATACGACTTTCACTATGATAAACATTAAATATATACTTAACATGTAGCTATATGATGAATCTTGAAAGTCTGAAAAGGGGTATCTGTGAAGCTCTTCACGGTAGGTGTCAGATTAGGAAATTTGTGGACATGTTGCAGCCTTCCAAGAGCTTCAGGAACAATAGGATCCTCGGCACACTATGTCAGGTTGTGATGAAGTCCAGGCCCAGCTTTAGATGCAGAGATATGTAACCGAAGTGTGAAAGGAAAGTGGCCCGTCAATGTTTCTTTGGATTGTCAATCATGGACCCTAGGGTCCCTTGGCCTATGAAGCAAGCTCAGATTGATACTGTTGCATTCGAAAACAAAACATAGGATCTTTAGGTTTTCACTCTTTTTAGCATGCATTAGTAATCCTATTGGCATTTAAGCCTACATTTGTTGTATTTTGTAATAGGATTTTTTATATGACCATGGTACCGATAAAGTTAAAGGTGCTATTTACATTTTTACTGGGCCATTTGAGTCTTGAGTTATTAATTATTCCAACCAAATGAGAATTAACCCTGAAAATGATTAAATTTAAGGGGAAAACTCATGCTTATTTTCAAGATGAATAATAAGAATTTAGAATTATGTTTGTGCTATTGTTTGTTAGGATAACTGAACATGAAGGATCATCAAAACTAATTAAAAAAGTAGAGAAATAATTTCCAAGGCATTCAACATCATTTATTTCAACCTTATAAATGGACCCTACTAGTTTTTCATAACCCTTTGAAGTCTGGACTGATTTCTCAATTATTATTTTAATGTCTTTATCTTCTTTCCCTACAAGGCTAGAAGCCATATTTTTATCAACACATAGCAACTTGTCAACTTTTTGATTACTGAGTCCAAGTGTACTTGTGTTTGAAAGTCACTAAAAACACATATGAATTTTTTTTAATGCATAAAGTAAGAATTATATAGACCAAAGAAAGAAAAATGGTTAAAGGAAGTATTTGTATCTCCTGAAACAACTTGGCCTCATGTATGACCTAATGACTGTCCCCTCCTATTTGTGATTCATGTCTCTTATCAGCTTCTCTGTGGGTCCACTTGGTACACATCTACATCCTTACAGGAAGTTGTAAACCCAAACATCTTTAGTAGGATTGAGTGTGAAGTCATGGAGAAGAGCAACATGCCCTTTTTTGTCTTGTTTCCCCTTTTTTCTCTGGTTTGATGTGTACAATTTCAGAGAAGGGAATGACAGAGTTAGTATGACTGCTACAGGTCTATACAACCACCCACTGCTTGGAATTAATGATTATTTGGATGACATAGGCACACATGTATGACTCAAAATGATAACAACATTGCTCTCCATGTTGTCATGAATATTTCTTTGTTTGCCCTCTTCCTGTATTATACAAGTGTCTATTTGGGGATATGCTAGGTAAGCTCCTTTGCCTCTTGTTCCAACTTTGGTCGGATTTACAGTTGTTTATGAAAAATAAACAAAAGATGTTTGCTTTTATAAATGATAATCAAATATAGTCTATCAGTATGAATGATATATCAAAATGTTTTAAAAGATGACTTAAACTTTTAAAGAAAATTTCCTTTCATCATTAGTAGTACATTTTTACTTCATTTTCAAATTAACAGTAGTCAATAACACTTTTGTTTCCTGCACTTAATTCTCACTTTCAGAAAGTTTTGGAATTAAGTGATAAGGAGCTTTCAACAATTCTTTCTTCAGTATTCTGGTCAAAAGGATTTAAATCAACTTTCATGAAAAAAAATTATTCCTCTCTCTTTAAATCCCAGTATCTTATATTTCTTTTTGATTTCTATTGTAAGGTCATTGAAACATGGACCCCTTTGAGGTGAATCCGAGGGTTTATCATGTTGGACTGTTTGGCATCAACCTGCATCTATCACATCTCCTTTTTATCAAACTAAACAGGAAATTGCAGATCAATGGATGGAATGTGAAGACTCTTTCATTTTTAGAAAGAAAACTTGGATTACGTGGATAGGAAGTTCTGCGTCTTACACTTGTAAAGGTCATGGATGTACATGTATCTTTCTCAAAGAGTGTTGTGAGGGAACAGATAATGTGTTGATTTTGCAGCACAGTTTAATAGCATTCCAAGCCAACATTGGTTGAAATACTTTATTTAGAATATTTCAAGATTTTACATTTTAGAACAATTTTCAAATCACCATATTTTGATATTTTTGAGGTGGTCAATCATCAAGTTACTCCTCAGACATTTGCTTCAAGATTTATTTCATAAAAGATCTACTGGTAGGGTTAGGGTTAGGGATGTGAAGATGAAAAGCACCCACTCACAAAAAGATTAGCATTGTAACTACTCTGGAAGGGTATAAAAGTTTCATTGAGTTCCTGTACTGTATTAAGAAGATAAGGACACTACTCAAGTCCATGTCTGTCTGGTCAACCTTGATGTAATTTAATGACTTTGGCTTGACACAAGCTCTTTCAATTAGCTTAGTTCATACTGAGTTGACTGGACAGGTAATTTGACAGAGGAAGGTAGCTGGTGGTACAGTACAGAGTGGGCATGAAGAGTTTGGAGTTATGATCTATGAATCTATGTTGAGATTAAGTACACTCATGTTTTTGTGTAGGCTATACTTCTCCAGAATATTTATCTTGTTTCACAATATTCTAATAGAATAGAGTAGATAACAAGGATATGTAAGACTTTAAACTCTCAGAAACTGTCAAATCAAGCAAGGAGTCTTGAGGCTGAGCCTTGATTACCCTTTGGTCAAGTAGCTAACTGTTATGTGTATGTAATATATGCCTCATTAGGACCCTATATCTAATTTTCATAATGATAGTGTAAAGACCAAGTTAGCGGCAAACAAACGCTAACAAATCTGTTGTTTGTTGCTGATTAGTGTTTATGTGCATTGGGGATCATTATCAACACCCTCATTTCCTTTCCCAAGCTCAGTGAAGATGGTGGTGATGTTGTTCTCAAAAGAGCATGTGTTTATCAGTCCCTCTAAAGACATAATGGTGTACACTGTAGAGAGCCAAGGAAATGGTGTTGTGGTTTTTTAATGATGCTTCTAGTTAATTAGGTATCATGGTATGATGTCATTGCATGTATGAGTATCAATTTCTATTTTTAAAATGCTGTTCAATTATTGGAAATGCTTACGATGTGTTAGAAGCCCCTTTCAAATACTTCATACAGTCATACTAGTGAAAGGGGGGGAGGGGATTGAAGGGTCTTGGAAAACAATGTATATAACCATGATTTGTTGTCAAAAACCAAACCTACTTGGAATAGATGATTGTCAAATTTGTCAGGATGGTTAAAATCGCAAGGGATTCACATGGAATAGAGCTTTTGGTTCCAAATTCTATTATCATTTGTAATAAAACACTTTTGATTGGAGTCAATATTGTAAGCTTGAAAGAATTTGTGTACTATTGGAGTTTTTCTTAACTTCTCCAATGCATTTTGTTGCAAAGATAACTTACAGATTCCTTGCTTGTGAGAATAAGATTTCCCAAAGAGAATACAGTTTCCAAGTTGTGGCAGATTTACTAAAAACCTCAAAAGTCTGAGAAAAGCTCTGAAGTTTGAATATATGAGACTGCATCATCAAAAGTGTTCTGTCTTGTGGTACATTTGTCTTCTATGTCCATACTATCAGATATTTGTTATTTCAAGGGTCTCAGTAGACTCGTTTCTTTCAGCCCGCCTTTTCTTCATTCCACTGTTTGTACATTGACATACTGGTAAGAATACATGGGTCACACGTTTCTTCTGCCTGGTTTTTGTCAGTCCTTTTTCTGTTTTGATAAACCTGAATAAACCTTTTTTGATACCAGAATCTGTATTTGGAAGCACCTGCATTCATGGCTAACAAAGGTAGGGTCACAAATTTCAGAGGATACTAGGAAAAAAAAGAATAGGAGGAAGAAAGAGGTAACACCTTCTGCTTGATCCCGCCCTCTTTAGGGGTCTTTATTCAGTTAGCATCTGCCCTGTATCAAATGATGCTACTGAACGAGTCTCCTATTCACCAACATGCTAACTGGCCGGGGGACATGTACCGATAAAGGAAGATAAGTGGCTTTTGTAATTGGAGGAAATTCAACTGTTGCGATTCCTTTCTTTATGTCCCCTTTTGATTTGTCCCCCATTGAAATCTGCACCCCTCAGCCAGCGCTTTTTACACCCCTGGCTGGCTGGCTGGTTGAGCGAGCGAGCTGGGATCAGAGAAGTGGCAGTAAGTGATTCCTTGGGCTACGTATTCTTCGTTTTATTTTTCCCCGTCGTCGTTGCCATGATGTTTCTTCAGGATACATCATACTCGTATAGGAGGGAAAAAGAAGATGATTTTATGGAGAGAAAAGATGAGAAGGAAAGAGAAGATTGAAAGAGACAAGGATGAAGAAGAAAGACAGAAGAGCAGAGGTACATGTATCTAATGAAGAGACGGATATATACCAAACTTAAATCGAAAGATAGGGAGATGAATTAATGAAGAGAAACAAAGACGAACAGAAGAAGAAAACGAAAGGAGAAGTTAAGGGTGTAGGAGATAGATAAAAGAGAAGAGAGGAGTACATCTTTAACAGACTAAAAACCAGTCAAAAAAAAAAAGGATATTGAAGCATGAAACAAAATGAGAAACGAATACCATGTTGACTTTATTAAAAAGTAAGAATAAATGTTTTGAATAAAACAGAATTTTATTTTATTTCTCAAAATGCTCTACAAGATGATTTCATTGATTAGGAAATAATTCTAGTTATTGGTATAAAGAAGAGTTAATTGAGGTCTGAAATATGTGATTAAGTTATGATTATTCTAGACTCCTCAATATTGATATCAGCATCGGTAGTTTTTCTATTCCATTTGATGACTAACTTCAATAGTCTTGAAGGCTGAGCGAGATGCCTGGCAATATCAAGAGGTATACAGTCACTTAGCCGGGCTAAACTCAACCCATGAATGAAATGGTAAATATCTGCTGGGGACCCCCGCACAATAGTTTGGCATACCAGTCAGCCCCTGTCCCAATCCCTTTCTTGATCGGTGTTGACCAGGGTGAAAGGAGGACAAAAGATCGTTAGTTTGCAAGAAACAACACCGTAATGGACCATGATTGGGAATAATGACAGGATAATAACACCGCAAAGAAGAGCTCAATTGTTACTTCCATCTTCTTTTCTCATTTTCTTTGAAGATCAGGAACAAAGGGGGGTTGGGGGAAGAGGAGATCCTTGGTCTGTCTCGTGGCTTGCTCACCCCAGCTTTCTCCTGTGACTCTGGGGCATTCGATAGGGGCCCTGTAATTGGGTAATTGCAGTTATGGCTTGCTGTGGGGGTGAAAACTCAAAGACTTTGGCAGGATTACAGGCCCACAGGGCTGCTCATGCTTTTATTCATTTGTCGGTTTGTGTTGTGGATTAGCCAGTGTCGGGCTGCAAAAACCAACATCAAGTTCGCCTGGGAATGCGGCTGTTGCCACAGAGAAGTGCTCTCGGGTTACCCAGCAGTGCGCGCTCCCAAACGAAACCGCCCTCTTGACAACTGATTCCTACAAGTCACGTGTGAAACGTCAGCAACAGAGTCACATGTACCAACGCAAAGGGAGAAAACTGTTGTAAAATTACTCCAAGTGAGAGAGGCCAACTCTTAGTTCGTTACCAGTATCACCTGCATGCTTTCTTGTTCCAAAACGCCTCTCTCTTGTTTATGCCTTCAGCTAGCTTTTGAAAGAACAATGCTTGATGCGAAACAAGGCTATTAATTTCCTGGTTAGGGAAGGGGAGATAACCAATTGGAAAAGCAAATAAGAGAAAATAGGGGGAATGGCAATTGTTGGAAATCACAATGGTAATGTGTCTTTAGTGTTAATCGTTGCCTAGTTGGTTGAAATTAAATACTTTATTTGTTAGATGGTGAGCTAGAGGGCCATGTGATAAGTGGATATCCATGGGAAGTTTCCCTCAAATTCCTCTCTCAAGCTGGATTTAATTCGGCAAGAATAGTTTTAAAAATTTTGTGGTCGATTCAAAATATGAAGAGAGTTAGCTCTCCCCATCTACAAGCTCTTAGAATCAAAGGTTTGACTGCTTAGAATGGATCTAATCAAATAAATGAACTTCATAAAGTTACAGAGTATGAGGGGAAAAATCAGACTTATCGAGCTATAAACTGAAGAGCTTTTATTGTTATTCAGATCTGAGACTTAACAACAAAATTGTTAATATCTAGTGAAAGTGAACCAATTGTCTTTTACTTAATTATCACAGATTTCAAGTATTACCAATGCTTTTAATACAATAAATTTAATACCTTGCCATCAATTCTATAGAGTTTCTATGAAAATGATGAAATGATTCATAACAGATAAAGATTTTTTAAAGAGAGCAAACAATCTTTGTGTGGATTATTCCTTATAGAGCAAAATCTAAAAGAAGAATCATAAATATTACAAGTTTGTCATGTTTATTTTTCTTTCATAAGAAGTTGTTTTCTTTTCAGTTGCAGTTGTCCCAAGTTTGTTGAACCTTGGTCGGATGGCATTATCTAGGGATACGCTGAATCCTTGGGGGTATTCCCCAAATTAGTTGGTCAATCATTCTCCATTATTAGATTGACCCATTAAATCTTCATCATATACTGAAATATTACCTCCTCTCTGAAGCCATCCATACCGCAAACATTCCAACATCTGCCTTTCGGAAAGAAGGAAAAAAAATATTCTCTTAGCAATTTAGTTTTTATGAAATAATTGTGATGAATAGCTTCAGTATGTGATCTTTGCATGGTCAGTGTAGAGTTTTTATTTGGCACAGGTCTTTTAGATATCTCAGGTGGCCTAAATGATGAAACTTGAATATTACTTTGGAGAGGAAAGTTTTGATGATCACTGACAGCCTAGGTGGCGGCCCAGGATCAGGTGATGTCCACCAGGACTCCTGGAGGTAGCTGAGCCTGTCATTGGTAGTAGATACCAGTTTGAAGTTTGCTCTGTACTGAGTACTTGATCCACTCCTAAAGGTACCCACAATCATTGAGGTTTGGTAGTCTGAATTAGTAACATCAAACTGGATTGTTTTAGTCAAGACCACTTTCCCCTAACCTAACTTTCCCTGTAAATGCTTGTTATATCTTGAAAATATCTTGAAAATTGCTCATGGGCCTAAATTATAAAGACATGATGACAATATTTGAGACAATTTTTTACTGTACAGATCCAAAGAATTTTGATATGAAAATAGAAGATAGTTGTTTAGCATAGCATTGCAACTTCTTCATTGATAAGTAGGTTAGGTTCTAATAAGATCCTGTAAACTTTTAATATCATTTTTTTTTTTTACAAATGTGTATCTTGCATATATGTGCACATTGAATGATTTTTACACCTTAAGAGAAACAGAACCTCTGATTAGCCAGGATAAAACTTGTAGTGTTTGTCTTAAACGTTTTTGTTTGACTTACTTTGCAATTTCTGCAAGTAGATACTATTTATTGCGGAAATGAGACAGTAGCGTATGTTCAGTTTGATGGTATACGGGCAGATAGAGCCTGACCCCATGAATCCCAATCACTACTCATCTGACCATGTAACAGTTTCTGGTATGATCTAGTGTCCGTCCAGAAGGTCAAGAGCTCACTCTGAACTTTGCTTTAAAGGTAAAGACCAGTATTGGAAATGCCCCAATTTCAAAAAATGAAATGGAAGCTCTCGTTACCAATCATGTGAAAGAATATGTTTTGACTAATACATGATGATAAAAAATTTGCCGGGAAACCGCCTACTAATTCATATATTTGGTAAATTGGTTTCTCTCTTGGT
>BEXV01000034.1:97754-108085 GCA_003118195.1 Hemicentrotus pulcherrimus | reverse complement strand
ATGGAACACAAAAATTATTCAAAGACTCCTGGATCATATACTAAGGAATATATTGATACAAATAGTACAAAAACTTATTCATATCAGACTAAAAGTTCTGGACCCACATCTTAAGACCTTAGTTCCTTCTCATGTTTTGATGTTCAGACGAAAACATCTAGTCGTCCTCACAACTGTGTGGATGATAAGAAGATAACAGGAAGTCCCTGAACTTCAGCAGGCTTATTTCTTGGCACCTTTAATGGTCTCACATATTTGCTTTAGCGTCCTTGTGTCGCCACTTCCTATTTGCTTTCTGATATCTGCCCTTATAGCTCCCCTTTGATCAGGTCAAAGTTTCATCATTTATGATATTGTTTCTTGAAAAATGTGGTCAAGCTTTTAGAATGGGTTATCTATCTATATATGTATTTTATTGGACCTATTTTGGAATTACCATTCAAATTTATGGATATTTCTGAAAGTTCCTATAAGAGTTGAATCAGGGTTCAAACTGTAAGTTACGAGTTTTTAAACATTCTTTTATATCTCCCCTGTATATGCCTATATGATACTTGTTATTTACACATATCTTCTTATTGATATTAAAGAAAAGAAAGAACTGAACTGAATAGTATCATGAGAAGATTTTTTGTTTTTAAATCAATTTAAAAGGTATTAATTGTAATAATAGTAGTGGAAATGATGATTATGGTAATAACGAGTTGACCATTTCCTTCCTACAACTATAGATACAGAGTGCTTTGAAACACATAACAATATCATCATGAAAGTAGAGTATACAAAATATATTAGTAAATGACAACAGATAATTTACAAAAGAACAAAGGAACAAGATATTAATATACACTCTTGTATCAAGTCAGTAAACAAACTCCCATCAAGAGACAAGGAAGTGGAGAGTGGGTACCCCCCTTGCTTTGGCCGGTGGCACAGGAATTCCACCAAGTTCATCGTCGCTGGTCTCCCCTAGATTCCACCGTGCTACTGACGCGTGTTATAGGGAGAAGAGTGGTATCAAATTTCCATATCACCTTCCAATTTGCCTTGCATAGGCCTAGGTGTTGGAGATATGATAGGATGATGGAGGAAGACAAACATGTTTTGATGTTGTTATTTGAAGGCATCTTTGTGCCTCATTATGAATTCAGATTTCCAAAAAATTATTAATGGCAATAGGTTTTGAAAGAACCTTCAAATTTAGTGATTTTATGTTTTTAAATTCATACTTCAATATGACTATGGAGTACCTTTTTTGTTCTTTTCCAGTTATCTTGGTAGAATTTTATCTGATATAAAAGCTGAAATGTAATCTTATCTTAAATGCTTATAATAAAACAGTAAACTTCAACCAAATAAAAAGAGAAAAAGGGCAACAAGAGAAAGATTTGATGTGTCTATTATAAACGTGTAATGTTATTGATGTTTTTTTGTTTTTTGTTATCTGAAGCCACATTGGCATTATGTTTATGTTTGTGTTTAAGTTTAGAGTTTTAAAACGCCCATTTTGCTTCAAACAGACAATAATCCTTATAAATGAGTTGACATTGTATGATACATCATTATCGCAGTATAAACCACATTACTGCAATCATTGTGCAAATATACAGTATAAACATGTACAGTCTCCAGTAGACATGGCAAGGCATGTACTACATGGATAACATAGCGACTTAAATTGGACGGATATAGGTCATGAACTATTCTTGTCAAACTCATATCACGGTGACCGGCATTGCATATAGTCATATCTAATTATCAATGCCGGCTACTTGTTGTGAAATCTATACCAGACATGTGTTAGTCATTCTATGTGCAATACCTCCTATTTCTCTAATCTTTATTACGATTCTGTAGCTTTGAACCCAACATGAAACTCTGAATTATCTTTCATTGCCAGAGTCAGAGCACCATCTTACATTACTTGCCGGCATTCCGCATGCTTCTTCGTTTCAGGCAACCTGGGAAAAGCTCTCTCTATTCCCCTGCTTGTGTATCGCTCTCTGTGAACATATCTACTCTGACATATAGCAATGTAAACGACTAATATTATATTCTTAACCGCTGATTGATGAATATGCATGTATGAGGATTGTAAAGGGAAAACTTGCCTCATAAAATATTACAAATGTATTTTATATGAGTCACTGTGCTGTTTTGTTTTGTTGCACTTTTTGTTATACTTACTACAGACCCTTAAAGTTTGATTAAATCATTGATATTGATATTATATATTCATATGTGGTACAAGCAGATTATAAGAATGTTAGATATGAATGTTCATATACATAACTCATTGTGTTTGCTAGAAGTTTGGTTGCTTAGATAATTTGATTTACCGGTACTTCAAATATTCTTCGATTAGACAGTAAAAAGAGTATCCAGTGTAGAGTAATTTTTGTTTACCAGTAGAGAGAGAGAGAGAGAGAGAGAGAGAGAGAGAGAGAGAGAGAGAGAGAGAGAAAGAAACAAGTTGAAAAATGAATATGTAACCCTAACCTTATGTTTCTTACTCTATAATGTTATTATTTTATAATTGAGCATTTCTTTTTCTAATTCATTTTAGATATATGTTTTTATTCAAAAAGTTATTTATCAATCTTTTGACTTCTTAAAGTGAACACAGTTTAGCTAAAAATGTGTATCTTCTAACCAGCTGAGTTTGCTGCAGAAATCGTTATACTACTGTATTTACATGTTCTAAATTCAACTCTTGTATAATACAGCGCTTTAATATAATCCTTAAAATATCAATTTGTTGTGTTGAAATTCAAGACAAGATCTGTGGAAAGAAAAGTGTCATGTGATATTGGTAAAATGATTGGCATTTTGTGGGAGTGAAATTTTCATTTGGATAAATCCATTCCTAGGGGTTTATTTTTACAGCGGATTTAATAGGATGATTGATTCCGTAATGAGGACTGCTACCTCAAATCATTCCCCCCACCCCCCCTCTCTCTCTCTCTCTCCTCTCTTTCCTCTATTTCTATTTCTCAATCTACTTTCTCTTTCTGTGCTGGAGTATGTGCCTTATTTCGCATCTCGTTTTAGTGATATATTCTGTGGTAAAATACATTTAGTTTTTTTAATGATACTCATTTCATCTCAAACTTACCAAAAAATAATATTCCCTGAAATGAAAGTATGTGAGTGTATTCAGTCATGATTTATAGAAAAGAAATATATGAAAATGAAGATAAAGAAAGGAATAAAGAAGGGTAAAGAGAAGCAAAAAATTTCAGAGGAAGATAAAATAAAAGATAAAAAAATGAAATTGAAGATGAAGAAAGAAAAACAGAAGGATAAGAAGGAGCAGAAATTCTGAGAGAAAGATAAAAGAAAAGATAAAATTGAATTTTTAAATAAGTTAATTAAACAAGAGATGTGATTGTCTTAATGCAATTAGTGCAATAAATTCAATTTAAAAACAAGATTAAAAAAATTACACCATTGAATTATATGGATATTTAGTACTTATGTTGAACTTGAATTATTATTTCAAGTGATTTCACAATGCCATCAGCCAAATGTTGACAAATGTAGAATTTTAATCTCTTTTCAAAGTCAATGCAATCTCTTTAAGTTAATGATGTTGTCATATATAATTAGATTAACTACAGCTAACCACATCTGACAAACCATATGACCATGCTGTGATCTAAAAGGACAAACATTAAATAACCAGCAAGTAAGGGCAAAATATAGTGTTCATGATATATTTTTTTATAATAATTATAATATGTTTTGGGGTTTTGGGAGTGGATCGACTGTATAAGTAACAAATTTAGAGAGATATATGATACCAAAATGTCCAAGTTGACTACTAAATATTAAAGCTCATTCATCTAGGCTGAAACCCTGAAAGCATGTATTTTCCAGGTCCGGCATAGTCAATAGGATAATTTTTTGTAATGATAGCTATAAGGAGAAAGTTAGATTCTTGTCTGTTCAGAGCAAGAAGTGCATTAAATCTACATGAAGTATATAAATGTATGTGATAACACACTTCTTACTCTATATAATATATACAGTGTATTGCTTGTTCATATGTTTTAGGATTGATCAAAGATGGATGCAGAGTATTAAAGTATGGCCTTGATACCCCTTAACCATCCTAACAAATCAACTTGAAGCATCCCTGCTTATTAATTTCTGACCATGACATAACTTTTTTTCGGAAAGAAAAAATTTGTTGTTCCCAGGATAGCAAGTATCCAAAGTGGCTCCAGGAGCCTCCTATACTGATAGATGAATATGGCTATGTTCACATGGCTTTGTAATATTTTTAAACTGTAAGTTAGTGAAATCTCAAGGTTTTAAACTTTCAAACAATGACCTACCGACCAAGACTTCGGTCCACACTTCAGCTAAACAAGGATGTTCAAAGTTTTAAACCCCAAACCGATCAAGATGTCGGTACAAGGTGGTGAAACTTCAAAGTTGATTTTGTATGTTGATTGCGTAAACTTTGAGTGAGGACCCCCCCCCCCTTGTTGCTCACTATCGCGGTGGTTAAAAAAATAGAGTAAACTGTACGTTTCAGAACCATGTGTGCTTCTGCATCATGGTCTATAATGGAGTGCCAAGAGTAGCAATCTGCCAGACTTGAGCGCTATACAAGACTCCACTATCATACCTGCCAACCCTTACGAATAATCTTGAATATTCTGTTTTTCTGGATTTCTAGGACCTGAAAATCCGGAATATTCTGATTTTTCAAAATTTTGTGCTAAAAATTCCTAATTCTTATTTTCAAATGTTGGCAGGTACGTGTATGCACTATTATCATTATTTTTATTAGGGAAACTCAAAATAAAAACTACAAGATAACCTCAGAGTTTCAAACCATGAGCTAAAGAGCCTTTCATATGAACCTAGCTGTGGAATATGAAGGAAGCGCTGGGGGTGGGAAAGAAGGAAGTCTGAATTTGTTCAAGGTGCGATGGGTAGCGGGGTGATTAGATTACTCCTGGATGAAAGATAGGAGATAGTTCATCTTCACTGGGCTGGGGTATGGTTCTAGCAGCCAGTAATGGGGTGTTATGTCAAGGGCTTGATACACATCACAATTCACAAAGGCTCAGGGAGAAAAGAAAAGGAAAGAAAAGGAGCAGATAAATAAATTGAAAAATATTCTTAAATTTACCATAGGCGCGTCTTCACCCTCTCGAGATTGCCAAATAGCCCGCTATTTTTGATTTGGGAAATAATCCGAAGTAACAAATCGCGTCTTCACTATCTCGAGATTCGACCCTGAAACTTGAAACTGGACCTTGAGAACTTGGCTCGAGATATTTTGCTCAGCGTTGGTGCGTATTGCAAATCTTTGGTCTAGTGAAGACGCACGGGACAAATAGCTGGATATTTAGCCAAATAGTGGGATATTTTGCAAACTATCTCAAGATATCTTGGGATGACAATCCCATCCAAATATCCTTCTAATTGCTACTTCGGTCTGATGATGACGCAAATAGCTGGATATTTGGCAATCTCAAGATAGTGAATATAGGCCTCATGGGAGGGAGAGGGAGTATGACCAGAGGGAAGGTCATGGCTATATAATGTATGGGCAGGTTTTGGCATGGTTTTGAAGTGTCCCCAGTGTCCAATGGATACACCTCTGGATCAGTGAACATTTTTACCCCACATGTATCTTATCTTTAAGTCACATGATGTATAAATGCCAAGAGTAATCAATTATGAAACTCATGATTTCGTACTTGTGCCCTTGCTAATTATCATTAATGATATATTCAATTATGAAATCACTCCAAGTCTGTAAACTTGCCATTTTAAAAGGAAACAATAAAACTATATGCTGGCAGTCAGCTGTCAAAAACTCAAAATGTATTTTTAGCATATACAGTGCATTACTTTTTCACTTTCAAATTTCAGTATTGGTACATGTAAATGTGTATAAAAAGAGGGTCACTAAGTTACACATTCCTTGACCAGTTGAAAAACAACGCTAACATATAACATGTATGGATTTCTTATCAGTCATATTTTCCTTTAAAAAAATACTATTTCTTATTTGAATATCTCTTCTCCAGAGATGTCAAGATGTAGCTTTAGTCAGATCTGGCTTTAGTACATACATAAAATGATTGAATGAATAATAACTTTATAAATGCTGATTGTAGTTTCCATGAATTTAAACATGAAGACTCAACTTTATCTCATAATGGCCAAACATTTATTTCATCTTTCTAATTCACAGGATGTGCAGACGGATCAGCAGAAGGCCTCTTGAGTAAAGACCGTTTAGCAGCATGCTCAGGGAAGTGGCAGGGGCACGTCGGCAACGCCAGCCACCTCTGCGCTCCGGGCTGGGGGGTATGCAGCTGGGAGCAGGCCAGTCTGCTTGGCACGCTGACGTGGACGGAGTCTGTCGCTATCGAGGGTTGCTTTGCCTACAATGCGGCACATGACAGGGGAGAATGTGGGCCGTGTAAGAACACGCTGGAGCAGGTAAGGAGATATGGATGCTGGCTCGTGGCTCTGTTTTACTTGAAAACAGAAAGATGAGATTGAGTTGGCTGTATTGTATGACAAAATGGTTTTATAGGATTGTCTCTCCTCTGACAACACATTTGAATGTAATTGCTGTATATTGATCCAAAAAGTGAGTGCCTGTTTATAACCTGTCTCTCCATCTATTTATCTCTCTTTTCATGAATCTCTCTCTGTCTCTGTCTCTCTCTCTCTCTCTCGGTCTCTCTCTCTTTCTCTCTCTCTCTCTCTCTCTTTCTATCTTAATATTTACCGGTATCTATTTTTGTCTTTTCTCTGTATGTTTTTTTTCCTTTTCCCTTTATATTTATTATCACATTTCTCCCTTTAAATTTTATTTCTTTCTGTCTTCATCACTTCTCTTCCCTACATCTTATTTCACTATATATTTTCTCTTTGGCTTAAATTCAAACTCCAAACTCCTTGTATCATTTTAATTTTATGCGAACCAAGTGAACGGATTATAACGAAATGTTAGCGCCTATGTCATTACTATTCAACATTCACCATTTTCATTTGATTTTCATGAGCAGATGCTGTTACTTGTTTTTGATTTATTAAAAGAACTTTACCTGTATAATGCCATATGGTCTCTCATTTCAAGCGATCAGCCATCAGACACATACTGGTAAAGCAAACACCACTTGACATGTTTTCCCCTTTAAAGATGGGCTGTTTTGCTAGTGCAGTGCCACGTGTGATTATCGTCTTGATTAAAGGTCTTAATTACCGTCCCTTAATGAACTTTCATCCATAGAGGAGGCAACTGCTTGTTTGTGTGTTGGGAGGCATGAGGCACATCGTGTTTTTGGAGTTAGACAGGCATTACCCGTACATCATGATATTCAAAGAGTCTATAAAACTTTTTAAAAAGGGCTTTTAAAGCAATTCTGGCTCTTAGGCTTAGCACATCGTAAAATGAGCTTTTTGACAAGTAAATATTCATGGTTGGTTTAGAAATTGGATATTGTGATTAAATCATTTGACACACTATGTAATTATGGCTAAGTCTTTACTTCTGTACATAGTTTTTCATGTATTTCTAATATATTTCATTTAATATGGCAGTCCTGTTTTTAGCAGAAATAATGTAAACAGCATGATTAACAAATTAAACTTCTTTGGCTTGCAGTGAGACCACCCAGGTATCCTGTTTGTGTTTGATAATAATTTCTAGCTTAAAGGTAAAGACCAGTATTGGAAACGCCCCAATTTTAAAAAAAATGAAATGGAAGCTCGTATTACCAATCATGTGAAAGAATATGCTTTGACTAATACATGATGATAAAAAATTTGCAGGGAAACAGCCTACTAATTCATATATTTGGTAAATTTGTTTCTCTCATGGTCTGTGAGAGATATAGGGTAGTCCCATATATATCTTTCTGTGTATAGTGCTTGTAACTTTACGAAGAATGGGCCAAATTTCTTATCATTTTGATGATTCCAGAACCTTGCAGATGCTAGATGCTAAATGATCAACCTTTTCTGATCGATTCCACAACGTTTCTTTCACAATGCAATCGCATGACCATTACTGGTCTTTACCTTTAATTTCATATTTCTAAAAGGACTTTTTGCCAAATTAAAGTACTATTCAATAGTTATTTATGAAAAAGTGGAAGGTTGCTTGAAGAGAAGGCAAGAATAAATACATGATAGAGAAAACTGTTTCTAGCTCTAGAAAGCTTGAAATAATATTGGTGATCCCTGTGTAAGAATAGAAGGGAAATATATGTAATTTTACACAGCATTTGCAACATTTTGCATAAAATGTTCTATGAATCAGCTTCTAGTTTAGTTGGCAATGTCAATACATGAAGAATGACATCTCCATTAATAAATCTGGATCAAGCATTGATGATTCATGTTGATCTAAAATCATGTCATTGACACACCTAAGTTTAACTCCATATGAGCCAGGAGAGCTTGGGATATATCACGCAGTCTGTAGACATGTATCCAAGTTGGCATCGCTCATAGTTCATTACCATCGAGATAAGGTCCATTTATTATAGACTGAGTAGGTGCACCAATTGCCTTAACATCCAAAGTTCATTGAATTATGTGTATTCAAGAAATTATATAAAGATATATATTTATTATTTAGAAAATATTATGGCAAAGAAGAGGAAACTGCGTCCAAAGATTTGTTTGCACAGAGTATATGATATTTCTTATCAGGGAGTTTTTTTAACTTGAAGCAATTGACTGCAGTTTATGACACAAAGGGAGACATGTTTTTATTGTTTTATTGACTTTGTGTTCCTAGAGAATATTAAATGCTGACCTTTATATTATAGCAATGTATTTGATATCCTGTCAACAGATTGTTCTGAAATGTGAAATGTGAATGTTTTAATTGTGAAATTCTCCAGTCCTGGGGTGTGCTGAAATTGACACTTGTACAAGCCACATTCGAAATAATGATTTATATCATTAATTCATATTTGATTTTTCAAAATCCAAGAGATCATAGCACCATATAAAAGAATATTATATTAAAGATAACTTTGGATTGTGATACAAATTTTTAAAAGGAACAAACTGTAACAGAGTAGAACAGATATAACTGTAACTTGACAAGTTCATTTTAAAAAGTATCAAAATGTCAATAACTGAACGCTGACAATGCCTTGTCTATCATATGTGTCTCCTCCTGCTCATAAAAAGTGATTGTACTTTGATGAAAGGATGTAAAGAAATTGCTTTGCATGGTAGCAGTCTGTCATATTGATAACTCCCTCAAAATATGACTTTGTAAATTGTAGTCTGTGTCTCAGACTTAAATGCTTTCTATAATTTATCATAAACACTATAAAAAAGGGACTAAGCTATATTGCTGTTAACTAATTTACTATACATTTTACTTTTAGTTATTCTATCATCTAGTAGAATGATTAACAGCATAATTGCGAATGAATTCAATTCTATTGTCTATAAATTAAATAGTTAATCAATTCCTGTGTTTGCAGAATGGTGTTTGATCTGTGTAAACCTAAAAATAGTTAAAGTCTTTCCTGCTCTCAGCTTTTTCATTGAACAATTATTGTGATATGTTCTCTGCTCTGAAATTGACTTTGGTTTGAGGACAAGAATATTTCCACCAGATCCCTTCTTTATCATAGACTATAATGAAACACTAAATCTGCAGCCTTATTTTGGAAGGGCAAATACTTGTGGATAATTTGAAAAGGGTTCGAACTAGGCCTGCTTCTGCAGACTACCGCTTGTGTGAGATGACTTGTTCAAAATCAGTTTTGATGGCATCTCTTACATGATCGGATTTGGCGGCAAATTGATAGGAGTTACTTTGTTTTTCTTTCTTGGATCTTGGCTCATCCATCCAGGGAACCATCTTTGGTATATTGATATCGCCAGTCTATAAGCCCTTTCAGACCAGAGGAAAGTGATATGAAACTCACAGAAAGAACATCAAATAAAGAATCATCGTATAGCGAAAGGGGCATAGTATAAATAAGGATTTGTAAAGCATTGAAGAGGTCAATCGACGTGACGCCGGACCAATCATCAGTGTGTGCTAACAATAAGCCACGCCTTGTTATATGGTTTTGTTTTGATGCTACAGTTAGACCTTTATTCCAAAGGATTGCATGGAGTTTAAAAAATTACAAAATAATGCTCAAACACGTTTCATTATAAAACGTTTGAAATAGAAATAATGTCTTATTTATTCATATACATGTATATGCAACTATATGGTTTTCACATACACTGTAGCTAAAGGATTAATTTGAAGTCTGAACGGGGCATGACAAGAATTATTCGATGTCCGTTCTCTGTATTTCTACACATTT
>BEXV01000034.1:62648-97719 GCA_003118195.1 Hemicentrotus pulcherrimus | reverse complement strand
TTGAACAGATTTCAGTTCAGTGCCTGGACATTTCTAAGTTTGATATGATAAGATTTGACAGGCTCTTTCTCTTTATAGATTAGTTTCTTGAAATATAGGTGGGCTGTAAAGGAAAGAAAAGATTATTGGCCGCTAGTTTGATAGGGAGTTGAGAAGCTTCCGGTAATCATGGACCTGCCTGCTTCAGAGTATGTCCAGCCTTGTCATGTAGGACATTAACAGAAATTATTATGGAAAGGAAACTTGTATGTCAAAAGATTTGATGTGTCAATGTCATTTCATTTGCCAAATGTATAATACATTTGGAACCTGGGAAATGTAATATATATTAAAAGAGAAAATGCTTTTTGAAATGGTATAAAAAACATAGAATTAGTTTGTTTTGGGCAAAATGACTGTTGAAGTGCTAGACATAACAGTCCTTTCATGGTTAACTAAATGTGCAGTACATCGATCTGGAAAGAACAGAATTTTCTTCTGTTATGGTAAATGAAAGAGCTCTGTGTTTACTTTGCACGTTTTCCTTCACAGACCTGTTAATTAGTGCGTAGGGGGTAAAACGTGTTGAAATATTATTTGCGGAGGTGTAAATGACTTCCCCAAATAAGGTTGCTTTCCTGCATCCATTCTGGTGTACCAACATGCAGGCAATTAGTGGTCACTAGGGACACAACTATTCTCTAAATTGAATATGTCAGTGGTCTGGTAGGGAGAGACGGAGGGGGAGAGAGAATGGATGTACTTTTTTTGCAGGTCTGTAGGGTGAGAGAGGCGGGAGGGGGGAGGAGGGGAAGGAGGGAGTGGGTAGAGGTAGAGGGTGGGGAGAGAGAACGGACATGTATTGCAGGTCCATGGGGTGAGAGAGAGGGTAAAGAGAAAGATAGAGATTGACTCGAAGAGATAGAGAGAGAGACAATGAATGTACTTGTATTCCACATCCAAGAGGTGGGTAGGAGGGAGGGAGAAAGAGAGGGAACGAGGGAAGGGGAAGAGAGAGAGAGAGAGAGAGAGAGAGAGATCACCTACTTGAGAACATTGAAAACTATATGACAACAAATACCATCCCACACACTGCTAAATTGCATTTTCTCTTACATGTTATCTACCTAAGAAAGTTTTACCATTACCACTTTCACCAGTTCTAACTTTTCTTCATCAAGGAATCCATTCACTATCATCTCATTAATATGAGGAACAATTAACTCTTATCTTCTCTAATCCCTTCCTTATCATATCCTGCACCACTTCCCACTTCCTGCACTATTATCTCACCCACCCACTCCACCCCTCTCCTCTTCAAAATCCTGTGTTTGCATTTACTAAATTGTGTGGAACAGATGGTGTCATAAATGGATTAATTGTTTATTTCACAAAATAAACTTTGAAATTGCCCACTTTGTTTATTCATAATAATTGGCCACTTCTACAGCACTCGTATCCATCACTCAGTGACACTAATGGCACTTTGACATAATTACCCTGCTTAATAAAGCCCAGCCTCCAAAGTAACTAACCATCATGGATAAAGTGTTTATATTTAAATTGAACCTTTAATGATATCAACAAAAGAGATTATGTGTTAATACATTTACATTACAAATAGTTCAGAAACAAGGACCTGTTGTCTGTCAGCTAGGCCATTTAGGGGTAACAAAATCGGACACTTCAATCTGTTCCAGAGATTCCTGGTGTGATGGGAGGGGGAGATATGTTTCCCTACTCCGCGTTCATACCACCAGAATTTATTGCGTACCAACGTGATAATAAGTAATTAACTTTTTTCTAATCTGAATGTCATACAAAGAATGGTCGAAAAACAAAAAGCTTGATTTGAGCATCGTCTCAAATCTCAAACAAAAACTTGATAAAAAATCAGATTGGGTTCCAGTAACGTTGTATCGTATGAAAATTGTATGTGGGCGGGGCTTATTACGTGTGCGCACCAATATTTAACCAGATGTCATGATTTCAATTAACCAGATGTCATGATGTTGATTGACCTCCATAACATTAGTTTTTGTATACACTGTTTAACATTTCTTCATAACACAATGTTGATATCTTGTCTGTACGCTCCTCGCTATTTAATGATTCTTTATGAAGTTTTGTTGCGCTAGTTTTGTACAAATATCCCGTAGTCTGAACACTAGCTTAGTAGCTATAAGTAGGGGATAATTAACACCACTTGAAACAACACACACCCCAGCAGTTCACCCCTAACAGGTTGCTTCCTGAGCCAAGGGCATCTTTTCTACTCTTCCACTGGGTAATTTGGAAGCTGGCATGGGTGCTTCCAGGACCAATGTTGTTATTTACATTGCCTCCGATTCTATGAAAAGGAAATCAGGATTTGATTGGAATGTACTTTTTAGCATATAAAGATGACATTTAGGCAAAACAGATGAAAATAACAAATTAAACTGTGGGTGATGTGTATTTTGTAAACATCTTGAACATTGTCTGCTATGAAGCAGAAGCGTTGTGGAATCGATCAGAAAAGGTTGATCTTCTAGCATATAAGTCTGCAAGGTTCTGGAATTGTCAAAATTATAAGAAATTAGACCCAGTCTTGGTCAAGTTAAAAGCACTGTACACAGAAAGATGAACTACACGACACGTGCGGGATATGTATCAGGTCCAAATAGATATAATAATTTACCAAATATATTGATTAGTAGGCGGTTTCTCGTCAAAATCTGTATCATCACGTATTAATAGTCAAAACATATTCTTTGACATGATTGGTAATAAGATCTTCCATTTAATTTTTTGAGAGGGGGGCGTTTTCCCAAACTGGTCTTTACCTTTAACTCATGTACCTTAACACACAGGAGTTATCACCCTTCTGGCTCTCACCAGACAACAAAAGTGATGAAGCAAACTTGGCAAATTATATACATGTAAATGGGCAGCAAAATAGAAAGAAAAACTAATTTATTTTGACACCCTTCAAAAAAGATATTGTAGCTCAACATTTGACGCCCAACAGACTCAGTCCATTTGATCCTGAACAACCTTTTTTATTTGTGACAAATTTCTGGAGCACACAATTTTCGTCCATGGGCTAGATATTTGTCCAAAGATGTCAATGCCAGAACCGTATCGAAAATAGGGGAAGGGTAGACAAATTCTTGTTATCCTCCTCGAGTGCCTGTGCCTCTAAGGGTCGGAAATGGCAAGTGTCTGAACTTCCAAGTGGTCTTGAAGTCTGGACAGGATTTGAAAGGCCTAGGGAAATTTGGTACCAGTTTGGAGGTCCAGTCACTCAAAGAGATGGTCTTTAAAAAAAGTTGTAGAATAGTCTGATATCAAGCTCCTTCTTTGCCCATAGTACTTATCACGAAGGATGTATGTTAACTCATATACATGTACTTATCACAGTGCTGATGCCCCTCAAAATACACTTTCATGAATCCATCATGAACATATTTCCTGAAATCACATGAGCAACCTGTGTGCTTTTCATTCCCTTACCTTTGATTCAAATTATGAACATATCTTTTATAAAGTATCCAGTTTTAATAGTTCAAATAGAATTGACAGTTGAGCTAAAAATCAGCCCTCTATTCTGCACCTTCACCCCAAAATATAAAAGAAAAAGGGAGTAGAAGAGAAAAATACCAGCAGACGGAAACGTATTTTATTGCCCTCCTCTCCCATGATTCAATTGTCAGTAATGCTTTGCTATAGTTGAAGAAATGGACAAAAAACAGAAAAAGATAGACTCTATTTTCTTTTGACGTTGCCCCCTGGACAAGAAAAACCCTATTTGTGGTCACTGCTTGAGGAAATGGACACAAGTAAAAAGAGAAAGTGGAAGAAGAAAACAAGGAGAGAGAAATAAACCCCCATTTCCTTCGAAAGGATCGTTACTCATATTACAGCCCAGACAATTTTGTGAGTAACACCATCTATAGAACAGGAAAAGAACGAGGTATCTAGCTGAGGGAAAAGTGTTTGATTTGTCAGCACGATGGCAGGTGGTATCTTCCTTTTGAATTTTCCGTTTTGCCAAAGGTTTATTATTCATTCCCCAGTTTTTATTCAATTGCCTTTCCTCTCCGTTTGTTCGGAATCATAGCTAGAAGTTGATTAAGCTTGCATTATCTCTGGGTTCACAGTCCTGCATCTCTCTCCGCGTCAGTTGTTCATTCTGTGTGCGACTGGCCATGTTGACATTGTGAAATGAGGCCAGATGGATCCTAATGCAATGATGCTTTGGGGATAACGAGGCAAATCCACATTTTATCTCAAATTGTAGTATTGCATTTACAAAAATATTGTTTTCAGTTTAAGTAATATAAATGTTTAGCACATTAATTTGTATGATAATCTTAAACATTTCTGTTCTGTTTATCAGTCTTTAAATTCATCATGCATGCCTACACCTTTCCTTCGACTTGCCTCAGCTCTTTATGTTTAAGAAAAATGTACCGGTAGCTTTATAAGAAAAAAATAATGTGCACTAGGAGAAAACAGTATACTTTATTTTTTGTTTTGATACATGAGCTCAGTTTCCAATGCCTTTTAGCCAGGAGCTTTTTATAATTCAGTTGATTATACAAAAGCAGATATAATTTTAGGAAAAGGTAGACATCATAATGGGATGTTGCATGTGGTGTACATTTCAACCTTGGTTTTTTAAAAATTTATTCAGAAACAATTATCAAAAAGTTTTGCAATTGGACAAATTTTTCATTAGAAAGAGGCACACTCTGATTAAAAATGACTGCCTGATTAAAAATGACTAACGGTATACACAAGATAACCTCAAGTACAAAGGAATGAATATCTAACAAACTGATATGAAAAGTTGAGACTGTAGTACGTGTGTGGGCTTGACTAATTTTCTGTCTCTATCCTTCGGGCTGCATGCTCTCTTGCCCTGTTTACCCATATAATTGTATCGCATTACAGGTCCAGTTTCCCTCATACAAAGTGTTGAAATTAATGTTTACAAATTGCCTCTACGCCGATTGATTTCAAATCCCCCTGTTTCGTGGAGTTCGTTGACCTAGGGAATGAACTTGGAATGAGAAATCTCCCCCTCGTCAGCTTCGCTGGAATGGGGCAAAAGTGTAAATATTTGGCCTAAATTAGATTAAGTGTCAATGTCAAAAGTGATATTGGTATGTCAACATAGGATCATGATATCGGTTTTAAAATATGTATTTGGTTTCCCATCTTGGTTTGCTACATGCTTCTGTGACATTCTATGTGGACTTTATCAGATTTGCTACATATGTAATGCTTTTAATTTCAAGTTATTTATGCCACTTTTAAAAAGTAAGATCTTGTGTTTATCTCTTTTTCTCTTGATGTTGTACAGTGAACGATAAATGAATTTTATGGTTTAGCCATTTGTTCTGTTATTCTTTTACTCAAGTCAATCTTCCATTCATTTAGTTATGCATGTACATGTATGATCATATGCATATTTAATAATGGCTTACATGTATTACTCCATTTTGTAGTTAGCCTCTTTCTTTAAATATAGAAGTATATATGTGTTTGGATGCATATTTATGAATATAAAACTGTGCTTGATGAAACCGTCATTAAAAGTAGTATACCTCATAGGCTCACACATTAACACATCTGGAATAATGATTTAGGACCAAAAGTGTATAAAGATCTGTACAAAGGTTAGAAACATATACCTGTATTGTACAAAATGCTCCTCTGTATCTATACTCCTCAGAAGATGCCCTATGCGTGTGACCTTGACAGAAAGGAGAACCAAAATTGTGACTGAAAGATTAAAACATAATACTCTGTATATCTCTAAAACAAATTGATTCAATTTTCAGGGAGCATATTAAGATGAATATGGTTGTGTCTTTTGAACGAAGAGCAATACCAAAGAAACGTTAAGAGCCTCGTGTTGCGTTGGCTCGGTGAATAAGACCAATAGTGCAGGAAGATATCTATCTTCTGAGGATAAGTTGCACTCTAAGTCCAAAAGTGCACTCACATCTGTCACTCTCTGCTTACAAGTATTACCTATTATCTCTGATTGCTAGTAGATACCAGTCTTTCTACCAGTTATCTATGAATTACAATATCCTGTGGTCTTTTCCCCTCTTATTCACGAGGCTTTGTCTGTGATGAAAATGGAAGGAGATTCTTCCATTGAATTTGATTAATTCTTTGTTATAGTACCTTTGATTTTGAAGCTGAAATTGGCTTCTGCCAAGATTTATGTTTTCTTTTTGTCTGGTTTAGGTATTGTTGGTCTAATATGCACGATACTTCATGGAAATGAGATGAAAAGAAGATATGAGAAAGAAAATAAAAATGAGAAGTTTTTCAATTGACAGTCTGTGAAATGTCTATATTTGCTTTATTATATTGTCAGACATTAAGAACATGTGTATTGTCCGAAATGCATGCACTTATCAAAATATTGTTTTATTTACATTCACTCAATTTAACCATTGTATTATAATGGCAGGTTATTATTTGCTTGATTAACAGGAGTTCATCCATATCAAAGATTTGATTTGATTTATAATTATTTGTTTGACAAGAACCATAGTCTTGTAATTGATCTGGAGATTTGGTAATTAATTGGATTGTGATTTTGAAGGAAAAGAAATTACATATGAGTGAAAAGCTTTTTTTGATTCTATAAATATATATTTTGGTCACATGATTTGCAACCGTAGAAGGGGCATCCTCACTGCTGGTATCATCTGCTGAGAGCCAAAATACCATAATCTCATATTTCTGTCCAAAGTCAGAGGGGCACAACTCATTGTTAAAGTTTATGAGTTAATGCCCTTCTAGCTCTAAAAAGACAACATAATTTCAGAGGTCGTGCCTTTCTGTCTCTCAGTGGACGAAAATAATTGCTCTTTCAAATCTTTAAAAAGAATGTAATTCATTGGTAACTCGTTATTTTTTACACGCAATAACTCTGTGAAAATTTTGTAAACTGTGGGGTCACAAAGTCATTGTTTCGCTCATTTAATGTCCAATTGATAGTGCAAACTGGCCCTTGTTCTTCGACCTTGACAATTGTAATCTGTTCCAACATTTTGAATGGCTCATAAAGCATACCCATTTACCTGTTTGAACACAAATCAGAAATATAACAACAGGTGTATTGATAAATTAATCAAAACCGAAAGAAAGAGAGATGTATTTCAATCTGTGATTAATGATTCATAAGATCATTATTTTCATTGGACAATTTCAATTACAATCTACAACAAAGATGTTAAAGGAAGTATTGCAATTTTTCAGATATTAAATCAGCTCAGTCTGGTATGGTCCTCATGTGACCAACAAGTTGTTTGTTGTTTATAAATGAAAATGCGCAATAAGTTGGATTGACATTTCATATGAATTTGATATAATAGAGTCGTAATTCTTATAATACATCAATTAATAATGATATTTTAAAGCAAGGAAACTCTAAAGAGAAATGAGTTTTTGCAGATTGTGATGGCTTGTGTGCTGAGAGCCAGAAGGGTGTTGAATCATATGTTTTCAAATTGAAACCCTTCCAACTCTTAAAAAACAACATGCACATTTCATTTACGCTATAGAACTACTGTACTCCCTCCAATGATGTTTCACTTGTACTTCAAAGAGGTAGAGATGTTTCTGTATCATTTGACTTATATTTCTGTGTTGTTTTCACGTTCCAAACATTGAAGTGCTATATTACCAATTAGAAAAGAAATTGCTTTGTTTGGACGACTCTGATCAAGTATGGTTTTGCCAGCTGTCTTGCAAATGAGTGAGGCAAAATGGACCTCATGTTGAGGAATATTCCTCCAATGTATCTCCTGCTGCAAGAAAGAACACCACTATCACTCTTTTCTCTTTTGTACAGTAGCAGAATTGTTGGGTTGAAAGTATGGGGGGGGGGTGTCAGAGCTTTTCCAATTTTCCTGCCTCTCAGCAGCTCTAAGGATATTCAGTAGCTGTAATGGATAGTATGAGACTAAACAAATTTTTATTTTAAAAGCATATGATTTCTATAAACGATTTTATTTGTTTTTTATTTTTTGTTTTAATTCTCTATATTGAACAAAATCTGTTGAGGAAAGACATTATTTTTGTGTATGAGAAATTTTGGAAATTGGTACTTTAATTACTTGTAGTTTTCCATCAAACATTCTTTGCTATCAGTATTTCCAATGCTTCATCCCTAATAATGGCTTTTATAAATGCCTTTTTTGTCCTTTCTCTTTCTTTCCCTCTCTTTCCCTTCTAAATCTCTCTTTCTTCATGTTATCCATGTCTCTGTGTAGTGTGAACTCTCACATGCTCAGCACTTACTACAAAGGATTGAAAAGTTTACTGAAGGGATTGTCATACCAAAATAGCCATGGAATCATATGAGACAGTTAACATGACATTCTGTTACCAGACTAATAATCAGATTACATGAAACTCACATTACTCATAATTCATGTATAACTGCATCAGAGGAAAGACAGTAGTACAAATGAATGGAATTCATTAATTTTGCTGAATGTCTCGCTGTCAGCACGATTTAAGAGGTCATTGTTCTCTGAGAATCTTGGACAAGAAGAAGAAAAGGAAGCAATATGTGAGACAGTTGTCATCCCCTTGACTATCTTGGCATGTGTCATTCAGGATGTAGTATGAGTGATTTTTCTCTGGAATTCAATTTGTTTCTGGTTTGATATGTTACGTCAGATGATCCTTATGGGTTGTAGACACATCAGCTGTTTGGAGCCAAAAGGTTGTTAACTCATAAACTTTAACACAGAGTCATCACCCCTGATATTAAGTTGGTTTAAAGAGAAGAAGAAAATGAGAGGATCAGGTCAGTGAAAGTTCAGCAAATTAAATCCGATTAAGAATAAGAAAGTTAAGAAGTTTCGAAGTTGTGATCGATTAAACACAAATTGGCGACTCTGTGACGTAACTTGTGAGGTTCCCTCCCAATAGCTTTGAATTAAAATAATTCAGAAATGCCTTCGTTTCCAAAGAAGATGTTAAATCATACATGCACCCTACATACAATTATTGCAAATATGTTTCTATACATCCCCTGTGAGAAACCAATCTTTTCCATCATTAATATATATATATTTTTAATTATAAATTTTCTGTACAGAGTAAATTGTAGTCAAAAATCAATACAAAAAATATCAAATTTACAAGGGGTACGACTAATTTAGTTTTTAAGTCTTTGTCTTTTATCTTGATTGGAATTTTTGTCTCACATGTGGGAGATGGGGTTCTTATGTACAAGTAGTTTGATAAATCGTACAGGTACAGCACACTATCATTTACTGTTGGGACAAATAAATATTTGGCATCTTTTGCAAACTGTATCACTAGATCCTTCTTGAAGATGGACATTGTTCTTCCGTCAAAATAGGACTCGCTTGTTATATAATACTGTTTAAACATTGCACCTCTCCACAGGAAATGTCATATGACGCATCATTAGGGTTTGCCCAGTCTGAGAGCTGGACCAGCTCATATTGTCTTGTTCGGAGCCATCAGGGCGTTAATGCTCTGCTAGAGTATATGAGTGAATGCCCTTCTGGCTCCAAACAGAACCCAAGCCTGACCCTCTCTGCTGTTAATCAAATTACATGATCTGTTTGTCCAAGACTGTCTATCTCTCCCCATCTTCATTTTCTAATGAGATAATGACAGCCCTGACAAGACAGTGATTCATTATGCTTGCTTTGATTGGCAGTAATTGGGATGCCTTTTGTTTAATCCTCGTCAGCGGGAGACCACAGCAGGTAGAATATTCTGCTCTAATGAGTGTTAATTCAGATGATCTTTATTTGAATTTTAAATTGTTGCTCTAAGCCTTGAACTTTCTCCTAGTTCTAGATTTTCAACAGTTATTGTGTATGCAATATGCATATTAAACACGTTTTTGTTTTGGTAATTGTTTACTCATGGAATTATAAATGGGAAATAGGCCTGAATGATGTTATCTATGACAATACCATTGGAGAATTTACAGAGGTCAAATTTTAGAAGATGACCTTTAATGAGAGCTTAAGTTTATCATATGAGTAATGAGTCAATGACTGCTGAAATTAATTGTTGGTGTAGTTTAATTTTTGCCTTGTAGATGGACAATTTAATAATTAATAAAGGCACAAATAACATCAGAGGCAAGGGGGGTCTTTTGGGAGAAGGAAAGGGGACTGAAGGACAGCAAAAAACTTAGCTACAAATTTTTTTTTCTTATCAAAAAGCAATCTAAAGACGGATATTCAATGAAACACATATTTTCAGAGGCACCTTTTCAAGAAAAAGTATGAATACAAAGAGCAAGAGAATGCAAAGACAGATAAAAAGACAGAGTTGATACCAATATTAGTTCTGTAGAAGCAAGTGACTCAATTCCTAGCATATTTTTGTCTGTTTGAAAAGTGAAGAATCTACCCTTCGGTAATCCATTGAAAACACAACATGGGCGCATCATCACAACCCCTGGCTTCCACAAGGTTGCTGGGGTTACTCCTTCCGAAAACATGACATCCATGGTATCCAAACACCAAGGATCTGTACTCCTAGAAGTTATCCTCCTTGATCCCTTTCCCTCCTCCTCCTTCTTAATCTCATCCCCTTCCATCTCATCAATCTTGAACCACTGACAAAAAACAGATCTTCATTCTCAACGCATCATAACAGCTAGACCGTGATGTACTATAGCAACTCATTCATGTGAGGGACTTGTGTATCAATAACCTAAAGAAAATTTCTGTATACCGGTAGCTAGAATATATAGAATCAACCTCAACAAATTTTTCTTGCTATTCTATAGGTCAACGGTTGTGGAGTCTGGAGAAAATAAAGGAGAACATAAAGCAGCACACAAAGAAACCAAGAAGCACAACAAAATTAATGAACCCTTTATCCCTTGCCCCCCCCCCCCATCCAACAAAAAGATAAAACATTCACTTGAGTATAATGTTTGAGTGTATTGCTTTACGATTGGCTTTCCACGTGATACTCTAGGGCAGTAATATTTTCATTGCGTTGAGATACCTATAATAAGTTTTTAAAGTGTGAAGAGGGAAGATTGTTGCAATTCTGAGATGTTGCTCTCACCTGTCCTGCTACCACTACAGGGGAATGTTGACAAACACCAGAGACCTCTTCCGTCATGGTTTCTCCCATGCATTTGTTTTACAAGTTTCCTACGATCTAAATGCGTTTCTTTGGCTTGAGGCCTATGACCATGGAGCAGATCGGAGGGTGATCCAGTCTGTCTCCTTCTAAATCCACCGTCTTCCTGGGCTGGGGGTGTTGCAAGCATTGGCTTGAATAGAGGAGTATACCTTCTTCTGTTGAGAGCTGGGAGGGTGTAAACTGTTATCGGAGTATATGAAATGATATACCGGTATGTTTACTTACACCCTTCTGACTTTTAGCTGGTGACTAGACTAGATTCATGCTGGGAAATGGTTCATCTTCTCTTCATATCACAATGTTGAGAGTTTAGCTTGAATACAGTCTCAACTACTTTCAAAAATCTTTGTATCCTATAGAAATGTTCAGATTATGTAATATGTCTTTGTAATGTTCATACATTTCAAAAGGTGACATACAAAGTACTTGAAATAGCCTTAGGTTGATATTTTGAAAAGCAGTTGTGATTACATTCTTGGTGCTTTGAAATTTGACGAGGCATTTTATGGATAGTTGACTCTCTTGACCCATGTGTGGTAAATATTCATTTGGCACAAGGAAATCCCTAATGTGCTTAGATCTGTAGAAGTGGACTGCCAAGCAATGAGCCAGGTTGAAAAGATTGAAAAGTTTTTGATAGCCTTTCAAATGTTTGAAATCTCTGTAAATTGTGTATAATGATTAGGCCTTTTACCATAGAAATCCTTTCCTATCAAAACTTCATATGAATTCTGATTGTTCCTCCCTTTCCTTGATATCCCCTGCCCTGCTAGCGAACAGATAAAGTTTGAAGATCACTGTCTATTTGATAGCGGGATTTGGCATAGATCTGAGGTACCATATGATGGAATTAGCACCCACTTCTTACACTAGCGTTATTTCCTCTCCATGTATTGCCATTTCAGCTTATATACCACCATGCTGTTCATTCTGTGGCATTTTGTTACAGGAGTTGTTTCCTTTGAGTTACCAAAAGAAGGGAAGATCTGTTCAATTATTTGTAAATTGGCATAAAACACTTCAAAGTACTTTGCTGCTTAGGAGTGCAGCTAACTGATCTTTTCCCCCCATTGTCTAGGAGGTTTCTGACATTGAAGAGGTAAAACCTGGAGGGATGATGGTCCAACGTATTAAGAGAAGGGTGTCATAGAAAGCTAAACAAACACACTTGTAACGATTGTATGAGGTTTTATACACCTCAGAGTGTCTTAAGAGGCCCTTCGATGGCGAGCTGTGACAGAGCATTGGAGAGTGTAGATATAGAGGGCACTTAAGAGGAGCTCTTATTTATGACATCATTTAGAAGGATTCTTTGACTAATCCTGCCGGGAGGTTCTTAACTTATTGTATTATTTGAGTTGGTAGGAACAGGTGGTCTTAATTTCAACAGAGAGAGAGAGAGAAGGGGATTTTCTTTCGCAATGCGATCAAACGATGTTCATTCATTTGTCTAGTTGGTCATTTGAAAATGTGATGAATTGTTGATACAATATGACACATGATAAGTTTAAAAATTTCAAATGTAATTTTTTTTACAAATACAGATTGAATTTATGTATGACAATCAAGATGGACCATTTACATATAATTTGTGGAACAGGGTTAATAGTTTACACGCTTAAGTTGTTCATATACATTTTTTAAATATACAACAATTAGCTTTGTTTTATTATGTGAGGCAATCAGCAACAATGATTTTGCATTCTTACAATGACCATTTAGTTCGTAGAGATTTTATTCATATTTATCAATTGGCATCGGAAATGTCACTTGCAATAGATAATTATATCTACTCTCTAGTATACCCAAATGTCAGGCATTATATAGATCTGTAACAAACCATATGGCAGACATAAGACATTTAGACCTAATTTACTTTTAATTTCATTATCTTTAATCTCAATTTACAGGATGATTTAGGAGGTATTGGCAAGCATTGTCCACATCAAAACAAAGGGCAGTCATCATGTATAGCGTCGGGAAGAATCGATGCAAGCTGCTGTCTTGATTCACACTTTGACAGAGCCTGCCACTATAGACCCGGACTAATGACTGGGGTCGTCTGCTGTAAACTACCAGGTAAGAAATTGCAAGATTCTTACTTGTGTTTATTTTTTATTTTTTAATTACCAGCCAAGCAACTGATGCAATCGAATCCGTTTTCTGATCATTTATCATGGAAGAAAAAAAAATGATGGAAACGTTGACAAAGCCTTCCACTATAGACAAGGATTGATGACTAGGTTGCCTGCTGTAAACTATCAAATAGTGATGGAAGTCTAAGGGATGTGGAAGAAAGAAGGAATTTGTCTGCCTTAAATTACAAAGGAGGAAGGCAGAGAGAGAGAAGAGGATGAGGAGGAGGAGGAATGAATGCAAAAATAATAAATTGATTAATCAGTACATTCAATGATTATTTTCTAAAATTGCTATCTCAAATATGAAATTGAGAACAAAATATGTGTTCCATACAGCCACGTATCACAAAAGATTCTTGGAATTTACAGTCTAAGAATAATGATCAGAGGAAACGATAGTCCAAATCCTTAACCTATTCTCCAAAGTACACTTGATGACCATTCTGTTGTGATGATGATAATATTTACAACGAAAAAGAAACTGATAGCAGTTTCTTCAACCTTTCAACAACAACTTCTATCACGAAAGTTCGGAGGGGCCAATTTAAAGCATAAAAACATGAAACTCTAACTAGCAAGAGGATGACTATTCCGAGGCTACAGGGGATCATCACCTTGCAGCAATAAGGGGGTTGAAACATGCGGCACAACAGGCTGGAAATACAAATATTTACGTGGCTGCAGTTGGCTGGTTTTAGGTAGACCGCAAGAACAACTCCGGGCGGTAGGCATGAACTTGGAATATGCACTTGATCCTGGAGGTGTTGATTGAGATGTAGTAGTACTTTAAGGAGAGAGATCAGGGCAGTTCACAAACCTAGTTTGGGGGGATAGTAGTAGGATAAGAAATATTATTCCATTCCATCATTCTGTAGTTTACCTGTTTGATATGAAGTAGATGTATCTTTTAAACTGGAAAATTATTTTTAAAATGCTGGAAAGGAGTTTTTTGTAAAGTAGACATGTTTTTGTTTTTGTTCATGGAGTGGTATTGAAAAGAGTATGAGTTTTTTAAGTTTTTAAGTTTTTTTCTGAAGAGGTGTCATCTGTAAGTAATCAGTTACAAAGGGGTGTATGACCTGATGCAAAACAATTAACATCTTGCAGCAATATTACTTGGAGCAATATTACTTGACTTTTGAATAGGAACTAAAGATACATTTTAGTTTAGCCTTAAAATCAGCTTCAAATCTGTACCTCCCCTGAGTGGAGGCCTGCTATAAGTTCATACTTTGTGTAATATCAGTGTATTTAGCCTGATTGAAAGACTAGAAATAAATTTAGGGGCAATTTTTAAAAATCATGTTTAGATTGTGTAATACATCAGATTAAGCTCAAGGTTTTTTTTATTTTAATAATTCATAAAAAAGCTAAAACTTGCTTTTGAAGACTGGTCTCTTCCATTTCTTGTTCCCTCCATCAACGCTTACCTCATAAAGGTAAATTTTACCCTCATCATCTTTATAATCCGACGGGCTTTATAAGATCATCAATGGGGTCATGAAGAGACAAAGGCATCTGGAAATCTCATCTGGATAAATATAGCGAACTTTTCTTGCCAGGGATTACTGTAGCAGAGGAAACTGGTTTGAACATTTAATGACATGCAGAGATGTACTCTGATGCACTCAAGCTTTATATTTTTTTGAGTATTTGCGTGGTATTTTAGATTTTTGGTAGGCCTATGTGCATTCGAGTTACGAGTTAGTTTCTATGTAACAAACAAAATAGTTACATGTATTTTTTAAGAGTTCTGATTCTCTAAGAAGAAAAAACATTGTCTTGTCAATATACTCATGTAAACAGCCTAAATCATGAAATTTGTTATTTTGCTTATGATTTTTGTATGGACTTAATGAAATAACACTATGTAATTTATCTTAGCTTTTTTTATAAATGAACATAAATTCATTTTTCTTCATTCAGAATTTCAGATTTGTAAACTTAATAGAATCACGATAACCACTACTGAAAATAATTTAGAATATAGTCATCTAGAGGAAAGACCTGTTTTTCAGTAGGTAAAGGACTGAAAACTATAGTCGAAATTCAGTAAGATGATACCAGTCTTCAGTATTAATGATTATCAGTAGCTATTAGGGTTAGGCAGAGGATAAACAATCATGTAACAACGACATAATGATCTAGACGTTCCACCTCTCTTCCCCACAATGTCTCTTCATGGATTTACGGAGCATGTGTTGTATTTGGTATTTCGTTGTCATAAGGGCATAAGTCTGTATTAATAGTATATGAGTTAATGCCCTTCTGGCTCCAGCAGATGATTTAGAGGTACGTGCCTGGTGGCCCTATCTTCGGTTACACACCACCTGTGTCTGTTGAGATATGTCGGTGACTGGTCGGCTGAGGATGTTTTTCATTTCTTTAATAACAAGTTTAACGTATTCGGTGTATCTTCCCCCTCCAGATACGTAAGCTTCAGATTACATACACGTAGATCTGAATTATTGGATTAGAAGTAGCGAAGAATTTAATGTTAAGGGTATTTTCCTCTGCCTGGTCATCGGCTTGTGCCTCTGATTATTACAGTGAAATTTTTTTTGTAGAATTTGCTAGAATTGAATTAAAGAAGTATTAATATGGTTCTTTCATACATGGTATTAGTTAGAATTTGGTGTAATGTTGAAATTATTGGTTAAAAGAACGCCAAGAACAAAACAAAATCTGTGTCTGTTTTTCAAGACTATCAACCATGCAAGTCTGCTTTCTTTGTGAGTTACAAATTGGTATTGTTAAAATTAATATCCAAAAGGAAGCAAAGGCCATGACAAAACCTAGGTCTGTTTTTCTAGACAAGCAACCATGCAATTAAAGATTTATTGTTACGTTTCTAGTCTATAATCTATATCATTCAAATTGAAGAAACAAAGAACAAACACAGCAAAACCTAGTTTTCAAGACTAGCTCTACCTTGTCCAATCAGGTCAGATGGACTTTGACAGCTTTTAACCAATCAGATGGGCCCACTGGACCTTGTCACCATGGCAACCAACTCTTGGCTTGAGAAATCCCATTTCCTGCATGGGGGGAGATGTACTCAGGTGGGAGAGGACCTTTCAATCAGCTGGGTTGCAGGATGATGATAATGGGCCTGCAGGGAGCTAGGGCTCAGTGGCGGCCAGGGAGAAGGTTGAAGAAATTGACTGAAAAAGGGAAGTCATTTGTAAACAAATTCCTTGAATGAACCGAAGATCCCAAGTATAGGCAAATGATATGGTTATGTAAAGAACTTCAATTATTACTACTGCAATTTTATCTCTAGTTATATTAGACAAGTTGGAAATGATGAGATAATGGAGGAGAAATTTTAAAGAACCAAATCAACTAGCTGCCAAGATAAAGAAAGTTTCTCAGTTCACTTGATACACTCCAATGTAGCACTTCTGAGTATAGCAGTCACAAAAATTAAGTGAAGTTTAGATACGTATATGAGATAGATGACATAAACTAGATATATATCACATCATATGATATTGGTTATTTATATTTGGTTTTATCTGTTAACAGAAATACATATTACTGGAAACTCAGTTGGGATATGTACTTGATAATAAGTTTGAAACACTGATTAACCTAAAGTCCTTTACTAAACATTCAAGTAAACCATGTCATCAGCATGAAAAATCTCTTTAGAGTATTGAATATAAAAAGTGAATCAATTGAGGTTTTATTTCATTGCTCATGTAAAAAGGTAATTTAACTTAATCAAGACCAGGTCAAAAGTATAAATCTGTGTCTACTATGTGCCTTTAAGATATAGGAAGTTGAATGAACTTAATGAAGGTTCACTGAGAGGCCTATATCTAATTAAACAAAAGTTCAAGCTTCACAGTTTGTGCTCATCAGTGGTCGGTTACCTCCCATTTCATCACGTTTGCTCAAAAGGAAAGTGATTCTTTTTCTGAATTCCCCCGTGTTCTAAATTTAATCTCGCCAAATAGTTTCTCACCTGACACGCCCATAGAGCAACAGAAGTAACAACGCAGGAAGTTTATGCATGGGACTGAGAGCTGTGTGAGTCAGAAATCGCATAGGATCCTCAGTATTGATGGCTTAATTTTAGGTGACCTCCTAAAGATGCATGGTGACAGGTTGCTTTCCATTAATTCTTGTTTTTCTCTTTATACTATAGCCTATATCTTATAATACTATTCATTGATTCCTTTTTTTCTCTTCTAATTCTCTCTTCTTTTTTTTTACCGTTTTCCCATCCTTATCTTTAATTTTTTCTTTTCCTTCCTTGTCTTCATATTTTCTATTCCTTCTATTTCCTTCCTCTATTCTGTTCCTTCTATCTCTTCCTTTTCTCTATTCCATCTATCTCCTCTATATCCCACTCTTTTCTACACTCTTATCTTATTCCTTCTTTCCCTCTTCATGTTATATCTTCTCGGCTGTTTCTATTAAAATGGATTTTTACTGTTGAACTTATTCAAATGTATTTGCAGGTGGTCAGTAAAGGTGATTTAGAGCCCCAGTAAAATCAGGAGTCATATGATCTTTCTATTATTACTTATGAATAATAGCACTTTTTCAGTAAATCATTTCTCCCTCTCCAAAATAAGAGATAGATTTCTTTTCTTCATATTTGCCTCTCTATGTTCTAGTAGCGCCCCTTTAAAAGGCAAATGAAATGAAACATATCTAGATAGTTTGAATGACTAATATGGCATTAATCACAGCAGTATTAATCCAAGGAATAAAGATATTCAGATTGCTAATAGGTCAGAGGCATTAGAGAGATTACCCAGGAAGTATTAGGTTTACGTAACAGCTTTTGAATCATTGATTAGAGAGAAAATAGAAAGAAATTGAAATATTGCTTGTTTGGAGACAGAAGGGAGATCAATCATCTTGCTCATACGCTTTAACACAGAGTTAATGCCCTCTTGGCTCTGCTATCTTGTGTTGGATAAGCTGCTGCAAACTAGATGATTTCCTGAACTGAAACATTTGCAAAATTTTAACGACAAAGGTATTTGCAGAAAGGAACTTTCACAAATTGTTGAATTAAAGTTCAATCATTTTTTTGAAAGTTAAGTCCATCTCAATTCTTGACTAATCACAGATTTCATGAAAGTGTGTGGCTTTGAAAGTATAATCTTATTTCCGTGTAAGGGAAAATTATATTTTAACAAAGTTAAAGATACTTTGTAGGATATAAAATTACTTTTGAATTTTGAATTACTCTTAGATATTTTTTCCTTCATGACAAGATAGAGAAGAGCAAAGGATAGAGCAACGTCGATTTGGCGCTGCTCAGTGGCTGCCGGGCTCACGATCAATTGGGCAAAAAGAATTTCCGTTTCGGTTTAATAAAACTTGGAGTGGACTTTTAGGCTATTATTATTATTATTATTAAGAGGGGAGAAAGAAAGAATAAATAGAGAAGAAGAAGATATGAGGTCATTTCTATTCCTAGTTGTATACACAAGACCAGTAACCATATCCAGTCTAGATCAATCACTCATGTCTGACACATTGTCAAAATACCCACAACACTTCACAGTTTTCGGAACATTTCCTGGTAAAATAGAATTCTTGAGTGTGAGGTTCATGATGTGTAAAACAAGGGGGAAAAAAGTGAGAAAAATGTAAGGAGTGTGAAATACCAGCCCTCGTGGGATTAGGGTCTTTTCTCACTGCTGTAGACATCTTTTCTTTTGTGTGATGATTGATATTGTGCTCTACCCATCTCCTACCTATGTAAATCATTATGGGATGATAATTACTAGACAAGCAACAATATTGTGTACATGACTTGCATTCATTTTTGATTGCATTTGAATTAACTGCTCCATTGAACAGAAGTAGATACATGGTAGTACTGAAGGATAACTTGTCAATTACAAAAAAAGTTAATAGCATCATGGATTTAATGCAAGAATTGACAGCATTATTATCTTAATGAACCATTTTGGATGAACACATTAAACCACTTAGCTCACATTGCTCAAATTGCTATTTCATTTCATTTTGTAGAAAAGGAAATGTAAGCCCAGTGTTATTTATCTGCTGATAGACAGAAGATACAGCAGTTATTTAACTTAATCTTTACTCAAGGAATCATAAAGCTATAGCATAGAAAAGGCGTTACATTCGTGAATGAGTAATCACTTTTACTTCAAATAAAAAACCATGAAAGAGATTGAATCACCATTTCAAAATCATCTTGAATTGAGATCAAATATCCAGGCAATGGAAACAGTCTGATGACATCTGTCAGAAAGGTGTTGATAATGTGTCATCTTCATCAAGGCCCATCATGGTCCCACCAGAGATGATTCCAGAGACATCAAGGCCCATCATGGTCCCACCAGAGATGATTCAAAACGGGGAGACATCAGGGTGCATCTTTATTCTATAGATGCACTTCTTTAATTAATACTGAGAAGTGAAACGTTTCAAGAGTTTTGTCTTTCATTGTCACACAAGAAACTTTAATGTTTTGATATTTTGTGTGAATTCTATTTAGATTTTTAAGATGTAGTGAGGAGATAGATCAGTTCCATGCCCACATTCTATGCACTTCTTCTCCGAGAACTGAGAAGTGATATGTTTCAAGAGTTTTGTCTTTCATTGTCACACAATTAAGAAACTTTAATGTTTTGATATTTTGTGTGAATTCTATTTAGATTTTAAAGATGTAGTGGAGAGATAGATTGGTTCCATACCCACATTCTATGCACTTCTTCTCCGAGAACTGAGAAGTGATATGTTTCAAGAGTTTTGTCTTTCATTGTCACACAAGAAACTTTAATGTTTTGATATTTTGTAAGATGTAGTGAGGAGATAGATTGGTTCCATACCTACTTTTACAAGCCATAGAATGGTGGGTATTCATAATGAAAATAATGATTTTTTTTTTTAATATAGGTAAATTTTGTTTTGTGTGAATATTATTGTCAAATTTTATGACAATTGCTGTACTTTTGTGTATAAATTTTAACACCTCTATAATACAATACTGAAGACATGTGGATTAGCTACAAGCAACATTGCCTGCTGAAGAGAGCTGTATAAACACTAAAGAAAGATCTGTGTGTTTTTTTACTCAACATACGTAGGTATCTGAAGTTTAGTCTATACCAATGCCAGAAATATGCTCTTTAATTATAACTTTCTGTACTCCCTCCATCACTCTGTTGAGGAGGCTACTTTCAAGTACACAGAAATGAGACAAGCTCTTTTAAAATAGCTTTTTATAAAAAATAATGTTCTAATATTAGATAATTTGCAAGACTGATACCCATCCTTTCTGCTCAGTCATGCTGATAATGGATTTTTTTTGTGATCAATTAAAGTCTCAGGAAACTTGTAAATTACGGATGATTTCCAATCAATCCCAGCCACCCTCCACGCCACATCAGAAATCATTAAGAGTGAAACCTTCAGACATTAGCTCTTCACTCGTCGTCGATGCTCATCGTACCCGGACCAGTATAACAAACGCAACTTCCTCAAGAAGCCAGTAAATAACCCAATTACAGCACGCAAGCTAGACGGCTTGCCGTTCTGGTCAGTCGGCCAGCCAGCCAGCATGTGTCAGTTTTGCACCGGATTGTTTGCAGATTGCATAGCCGTTCTGCTTCTTGGTTCGACCAAGTTTGGAAATATATTTTGGTTGCAGATGTTAATTGGCCGTGCAAGGATGACGCACCATTATTCCCTCTTGTAGCCATTTCAAGGAAATCATTGAAAACGACCATGCTGAAAGATGTCCAAAGAACAGTGCTATGTCAAATGATTAGATTTTACACCAAGATGTGGTTAGACATAAAAACCGAAATTTTGTTTAATATATTTTGTCTGAAACTGTGTTTTAAAAAGATAAGATTAATGATCTTAGATGGGTGAAAATTCTAATTCTATTTCATTTATATTTTGGTAAAAAGTAAAGTACAGCATGAAATATTTCCAAACCGAGCCAAGATATTTTTATATTGATTGCTAAGAGCCAGAAGGGTATTGACCCTATTTGTAAGTTTAGAGTTAATGCCCTTCTGTCTTTGAAATGTGACTTAAAAACTTATGAAACTTGATATTTTGTTATGTATATATTTAAATTGTGTAATTTCCCCTGTACCTGTAACCTTTCATTCGCAGGGCTTAACTGAGAAAGCTACCCTGTTGAAATAAAAAAATGAATGAATTGATTAATTAATTGATTAATAATTGTCACTTTCTTTTGGTGATCCAACATTTGATCTGGGCTTTATTTTGTCAGATGGGTTAGGTAAAGTGAAGATGTCCAGGGTTAAAATTTGTCAATTCAGCTAGTATAGGGAATTACCATGGAGCAAGTGTTGCAGGTGCATCTGACCCTATCTATGTTACTATGATTTAATTACCTATTATTTGGTAGAGAATCATTAAACTTGGAAGATGATAAATGGCATTGAATGAAATAGAGCAGGTCTATATTTGCTATTTTAGTACAACCAATTTGTCTCAATTTCCCCATCAAGAAATTCTAATGACCTGTAGTTTTCCGTAGGGAGGATGAGTTTAAGTTGGAAAGAAAGGGATGTGGAAATATTCTATCAAGGATAGGATCATCTCAGTTATCTTAAAGGCTAAAAGGATTTCACTCGAAGAAAGATTGGTGGGAATGGTTAATCGTTTATTGATGGTTTTTAAAATCATATGGGTAGCTTCAGTTCAGGATTAGGTGAAATGTTGTGTCCTGGGTTGAAGTTATGAGTAGCTTCATTTACACTACAAGCTAAAACCATTTTTTTTTCTTCTCATTTTCATCTCACATTAGGCACATGAATCTCCTTTCCTCCGTGCTAACGCATGCAGGACAGCGACAAAGTGGCCCGTGCGCACAACTCACTCACAAAAGAAACAAAGAATTACCAAATACAGACGGTTACTTAAGGGGTTTTCAAGTGTGTTAATGGCAGTCCAAAGAATTAAAGGATGATTTTTCAAAATGTTTTTTTTTTGCTGTGTAAATGGGCCTAATGTGGTTAGTTGGAGATGATGGCAGAAAAATTGTTGCTAGAGCATTGGTCCCGCAATCATACATGCCACATACTTTCAATTTATAACAGGAAAAAATGTTTTCTAGATTGGAAGCAAGATAGAAGTGGTAAGGGGTTCCAATGTGAACAGGAGATCACTGCAACATTTTCTGCTGTCTCAATTTATACCCAAACAGGAAGATCATGCACATAGACTCGGAACACAGTCTTGACACAAGTCGCTAGAAACCAACCAGTGCTGTGGGAGGTGGTTTCCGACTTGCTTCAAGTTCATGATCTCAATAAATTAATATGAACATGTTTCAAGGCAGGCATATACAGTAGTCTAGTTTTTGATAGACTTAATCTCTTTTTTAGTAATAATGTGTACTGGTTCAGAAAAAAAAATGAGACTTTCTCATTCGTGTCTTTTGCTTGATATTGCCAATGTAACTGCTTCAGAGAGTTAAGAAACATTCAAAAGATGAGGAATACGTGTGCATTCGTGGTATGAGGATATATCTATCCGCTGACTGAGTATTATCGGGTTTAGACTTGGGATTATAGTCCTGAGTTAAACTCTAAGAGATTTCCTCAGAAGATCTCCACCTTCTTTTGATACTTCCTCACAGCAAAAAAGTCATGCCATTTGCAACAGCATGGCAACAGTTTGTCTGTCAGGATGGAGGGGTCTCCTTGTCTTGCTCTGCACTGGTCGACAAGACCAAGAGATATATCCCTGCTGTACCTCAAAAAAATTTGTTTAATTGTTACTTTTAAACAGCTCTTCAGCTGTTATATGTTGTGCTTTAGAATGTTGTTGACATGATTGAAATATGTTCATTTCCTTATGAATTGAAAAATTACAACATACAAAATCTTCATCACATTGCTTTCAAGAACAGGATGCTTTATGTACCATTAAACTAGTGACTGCAGTAGTAAACCCTTATAACAAAAGGTTAATATTTCACATTGCTAAGTATATAATCGGAAATTGTTTATAAAGTCAATTACAAATCAAGCCTTCAGGGATAAAGTTAGATCTTAAAATATTTATAACTTGTTCCTACAATCACAGATGCCTTGTGTATTTTTAGAGAGATGTGGCTGCAGAGGACAGACACCAAAGCCTATAACAGATTGTTTAGCTGATGCATGCTTACCCAAAACAGAGCAGATATCAAATCTGATCATATGATCTGCAGAGAGCCAGAAGGGCATTAGTTCATATCAATTTACAGAGAGTTGGCATCCTTCTTGCTCTCAATAGATGATATAATGAAAATAAACTGTCATTGTGGTGTAGGTTTCTTGTGCTCGAGAGGGCAGGAGAGAGTGCGGTGTATCTGGTTGCAAAAGTCAAGTAGGGTGGTAGAATCGGTATCAGTATGCTGTCAGGTCGTCCTCCTCCTCTCCGTTGCTCTGTGGGTTAGCTGGAGTCATCTTCTCCTGATTATGGGATGCTGCCATCCTCGAGTCTCAATCAAAATATGAAATAATGCTAACCCATTCTAACGGAAGACTGTCAGCTCAGCTAAAACATTAACCTTAGTATTTAAGCTTCTAATGCCTTGTAAGAGTGCAGACTTATAACTGAAGCCTGATCCTCTACAGTACAGAGGTGCAGAAACCATCTCTTGTTGGTAGGATGCACTCATCCACAAGTCCCAGTCAAAATATGACATTTTGTTAACCTTTCACATTGAAGCTAGTCGGATAAACAAAAGATACTTACTAAATGAATAGGTTTCTATCACAAGATTCCTGTGTAAAGGTTAATTCAGGGTACCCAGAGCCTCATTTGTTCTGATGAAAAAAGGGCATGATCTTCTCAATTGGGTTGGTAGAGAGAGGGGGGGGGGGTGATCGATGACCCTTCTCCTTTAATCAAAATTTGTGATGGCATATTCAAAATTGGTACAAAGTTGGACCTTTTTGCTATGTCTGCAAATATAACAAATTGAGAACCTTTTGGGTCTTTAAAAAATTGTCAGTTTAATTTGCAAGTTCAAAACTTTATTTTGACAAACTAGTATGAGAAAATCCAGTAAAGAAATGTAAATACCGCGTTAATATGAAAGGCCAGTGATCGCAATATGTAAGAGTAGATATGTTTCATGCATGGGTGTACAATTTTATACGGCATGACATTTACTTTGGTAATAGGTTAGCAATGGTGGGTGCAAGTATCTTTAGCTCACTGCAGGTTTGTAAAGGGGACGAGCAGACTCAATATCCGGCAATCGTCTTATGTTGCTTGAGCTAGGTGGTTTAAGTAAAGTTCATCGACACCAACTGCAGGAAGGGGAAAATGTGATCTTCAATGATGTTCTTAGATCAATAGTTTTAAAGTTTTTTCTTGAGCATTTTCACCTCTTGATATAAAAATTGATATTTGTTGATTGTTAGTTTATTTTCTTTTATAGCAAATCCCTAATAACAAAAAAAAAACATCCCCATTATTAAATAGATAAAAAAAGTAAATGTCTTGAATATTTCACAAGAACGAGTTTGCTATACTGAGAACCCCTTAGGAAATAAGCTTCACAACTTTCATGGACTATCCGGATGGGTTTTTTACTTTTAAATCAAATCAAATCAATCAAAATGTAGAGGATGTAGCTTTGCCTGTGTAAGGAGTAACTGAGCATAGGAACTAACCCCTTGGTCTGAGGGGGAGGGGGGCGGGCAACAGGAGGGAGGGGGCAGGACCAATGCTGTATGGCATTGTTCTATTAATTGAATGCTCCTTAAGGAGGGGAAGAAAGAAGGCTAGTTGTTTGATGAAAGACCAGCAGAAAAGAAAAAGAAAACACTCCAGAGGGTATTTAAATAATAGCTATGTTGACACTGCACCGGTATCGGATTCGTACTCCAAAAACTTTAATTTTGTGAAATATTAAAGTTATAATCAATGATCCCCCAACTGCAACAAGAGTTCACAAGAGACCCAAAATTAACTGCAAACTGGGGAAAGCATTAATTTTAGCGCCAAGCCGGTGCTACCTTGGCACGTAACGCTGCTACGGCTGCTCATAGTTGTTGCGCAAACCTTAAGATCTGCCGTGGTTGGTAACTTTAAGTTAACTCAAAAAGTGCATCCACACTGTCCCTTACTACAAGATAATTTCAAAGTCTGTAACCACGACCTTAACTTCAAGTTAACGGAGCGTAGCGTTGTGTGAACCTTCCTGATCTCTCATACCTTCCCTCGCACCTGGATTTAAAGATTGCTGGTGTCCCCGGTGGATGACATGTGTTTTAAGCGACCTTTGGCTAAAGTGTTGCTATACATTACAACATTAATCACAAAACTCAAACATTTACGTGTTGCTGAGTAATTCTAAGGTCGTTTGGCTTTATCCTTTCCTTTTCTTGAGCCATCTTCAAGTATGTTTATAACGATTGGAGACTGTCCTTCCTGATGTGTTGATGAATGTGGTCACATTATGTCCAGTGGTTTCCCGTTTGAAGAAAAAAAAAGAGCTTTGTAATTCTTACGAAGCTGAATTTTAATTGGTTAAATTTTGTAATCAAACTTTGTGACTGTCAATCTTTAGGCCTTGATTACACATTTATATCAAAGCATCTTTTTAGATTTATCATTATATGTATTAAATATATCCATTTACAAATTTTGTCAGTGTTGTATCATGCATTCATGGCAGTGTACAACCCCACCCATTGTTTGATTGAAAGCTCAGGTAGGAAAAAACACAAGTTGCAATGAGAGTACAGCGCACTAAACTATTTTGTCTGCCCCATTTGGGGATGATGCCCCCCCCCCCTTTTTTTTTCTTCTTCTGTATATGCCACTCACTTTATGAACAATCAAATCTGTTTTCCAACATTTCTTGACTTTGTAGAAGGGCTCATAGGTTGTACTCCTATCTCACACATTTTAGAAAGGATATATTCATAATATTGTTTATTTTTTCTTTATAAATGATACAGAAATTCCACCTGCCATCCAAAAGCGGTTTCCAGCAGAGTTACCAGTGAGTTTGGGCCACAACATCACACTGCACTGCCCTGCATCGGGGAATCCCCCTCCTAGGATTAAATGGCTCAAGAACGGTGACTTTCTCCTACAAGATACCTATGGAAGGATCATCATCACACAAGGTAGCTAGGTTGCTCTTTTTGCAGTATGCCTCTGATATGATTATATCATCTTTTGAGAGCCAGAAGGGCGTTAACTCTGTGTTATAGTAAATTAGTTAATGTCCTTCTAGCTCCAAGCAAATGATATATAGATGCACTGTTCCCCATTAAGTTAGAATAAATTCTCTCACCTTTTTTCATTAAAAAATATTTAAAACATTTTAGCCTTTAAATATGCTCTTGTTGTCAAAGTACACATTTTTCAAAATATTCACAGATCAAAGGATCTATGAGTATGGTGTCCTGAAATATAAAGACTATTGCAACAGGATACTAAGCAAGGCTAGGCCAAGAGGTAGAAAAAATTCCTTTTAGTTTATATCCACTCCAATCAAATGAAATAGTTTAACCTTATCAATAGCATCTTCATGATGCCTTCTTAGCAAAATCTGAGTTTCTTTGCTTGGTCAAGGGCATCTCCCAATTCCACTAGCCTACCATTAGTAACTAATCAGGGAAATTTACTGAGCAACTTTCTTTCTTTTAAAAAAAAAATGAGACATGAAATTAAAAATTGTCATAGAGTTTGAAGATTGAAAATGCCATAAACATTTTCCAAGTATAATTCAGATTCTTTCTTCCAGCTGTAGATTGCAAGCATGATAACTGAAATCTTTCTTCAGCCTCTGTTGAATTATAGTATTGTCAGTACATTTCAAAGCTTTAAGTTAAATTTTTATTTTTCCCCAGTTATTTTTTCATATTGTATGAGCATAATTAAAAGAATCAGCATTAATCTTGCATAAAGTGTACAATAAGGATAAAGATGTTTTTCCTGGTGTAAATAATGTATGTAATGTCGTTCCATGTTGAAACTTGCCTTTGACTTCAAATAGAGATGTTAATGTTGAATGATGGTGTCACAAACAACTTTGATTTATGTAACTGTCAAAATATTACACCACTCTTGGTCAACATTTTTGGTTTCCAGTCATCTGTAATTCCTCCTAGACAGCAAAAGTTTGATATGTCAGAGAGCCTTAATTCATGGTTTCTTGAAAAACGAGAATACCTCCTTCAAAACCACTGGACCAAGTTTTAAAAACAGTTTATTCTTTATGGCTCTTTTGAGACATATAACTTGTCCGTAAGGCTTCTTGGGGGACATGTATTTTTGTCAATTTTTTGTTCAACTGTTTTCCCATTTTCTTCTGTTTTGTTTACTGCCATGTCCACTCTTGTCATTATTTATTTATTAGATGATTTTTATTGACTGCAAATTGATTTCAGTCAGCCTTCAAAGAACGAAGATAGATTAGAGAGAAAAGTATTTTTTTTTCAATCTCTTATCCTAAATGATAATAAAAGCGATCAATGAGTAAATAATTCTTAACCAGAATGAAAATATAAATAAACGAAAGAATTGTACTTGATCATCCAGTACAGTTATCAAAAATATTATTGTTATCTTAAATTCAGGACATTAAAGTCTAAGGCTTCTATGACTGGCAGATTGAAGTTTGTACTGGTAATTCACTTTTTAACAATTAGTATGAAAGTGAATTACACTAGTTTAATCATAACTTCTTGGTTTAATAATGAAAATTGGCATTACAGTAAGCATTACTGACTTAAGTTACATCAAACACTATCCTGAATCAATTTTGTGACAATTTTTTTTTATCCATTTCTGCATCTGCATTGGAAACTCTGAACGGAAATACCATTGTTTGTGCTTTGCACGCTTACTAACTGCATGGTATGATTTTCTGGTCTCTCGGGTACTATAACATATCTGCTCCATCCAAGAAAACTCAGACCTCGGAAATTAAGACGTCAAAGACGGAGAGATTTGGGAATAAATAAATATACCAGAAGCGACGCATACTCTAGGCACTTTAACCCATTTATGCGATTTGATGCAACAAACAAATTGAGAAATTAGTTTTGTTTCAAATGTCATCTCCCTCTTTCCAATTTTGATTGTCAAAACAAAGAGAAGGACTTGTTTTGCTAGTGTTACTTAGTAATTTCCTGAATTTTCAATAGTAATTCTTAAATACCTGTAGTAATGTGAGAATATTTTCAAATAGATGCTAATACCAAAAGCAGAAATATGGAAATAATTAAAAAATCTTTAAAGTGGTTGTTAAAAAAGATTAAGTTGATGACCATACATTTGAATATATCTTCAGGTAATCTTATATTTTGTACTCTTTGAGACTTCCATTAGTCCTGATTTATGGAAATTTCTCTTGGCATTCCATTTCACAACACATCAGAATTGGAATAAATCCAACAAACTAAAAGCGCTCATCAAGTCATCTGCAATTCTTATCTAGACATTTAGATTCTAATTTGTAGGTATTTTATAGCTATCGCTTTAGTGATGCATGCCCTGGATTCCGCTTCCAACGTCCTATTTATCCTCCCGTCAGGGGATGCAGAGACAGACTGCTGTCTGCACCATGTTAGGAAGTATGGGAACAAATTTCAATTGTCTTTTTGTTCATGAATAAGATGTAGGATTTTTTAATGAAAAGTTTTGAAGACCCTTCCAACTGTTTTGCTCAAACAATAAAATGTTGACTGGTTTCAGAATCACTGATTCAAATTAACACTAAACTTTTCTCTTATTATTTGATATTTTCCTTTTAAAATTCATTTTGGTAATTTTAGCACTACATGACCCCTTTTGTGATTTCATGAGACAGCCACTCAAAATGATGCAAAGCGAAGTGTTTTTGGTAAAGAGCGTAAACTCAGAGATTAAAATCCTTGAATTGCTGTCAGGCAGTATTTGTGAATTACCAGTAGAAAAAGGTGTTTTTATCAAGTGTACAGGAAGACAGAAAATTGCATTCATTCCTTCCTAAATGTGCTTGTTTTTGGAAGGCACTGATAATGAAATGTATCCCAGCAGAGGGGATCGATTGTGCCTAATTGACAAAGTTGACAAAGTTGAGTGAGAGGGGTATAGCCAACTTACATGTATATGAGGAGGGAGGGGTATGATGAGAATGATATGGAAAGAAAGACAGATAGAGAGAGAGAGAGAGAGAGAGAGGGGAGAGAGACAATATGGGATAAAAAGAAAGGAATGAAAACAAATCTTCAATTTTGTAAGCACTGTGGAACTTTTTGTTATGAAGCTCCTCTAAATATCCAATATTATTATTATGCAATCTAACAAATTAATTATCATAGTTGCTTGGATTAAAACCTTGATTAGATATGTGAGTGTCATGGGTTCAAACGCATGCATGTCTTTTGGCAAGGCTTTTGAATAATATTTGCCTCTCTCCACCCAGGTGTAGTAAATGAGTACCTGGTATGTTAGAATTCCTTGAGTGTCTTTAGAAGTGGGTTACAGAGCTAAATTGAGGCTAATTATTATGAAAATATTGATGTCTAAATTTTGTGATGCACATGTGAAATACTTATGGGATAGCATTGGACCAAGAAAAGATGGAGAGGGGGAATGAAGGGGGTTGAGGGGAAAAGAGGGGAGGGAGGGGTGGAGAGAGGGTAAGATTAAAGAGACAGACAAATGCACATATGTAGATAGACAAACAGGCAGACTTGAAATGTCAAATGGGTTTAGAAACCATCCCCGGAAACACAAATGATGAGTAGCTTTGTCTGTAACTCATTATGATGCAAATGCAGGAATTAAACAAAAGACAAAAATCAAATTAAATTTCAACTCCTCCTTTTTCAGGATGTCCTGTGCAAATTAATTGCTGAATCTAAATCTATGCAGATAACTTGATTCTTTTCTTGTGAGCCAAATATCGGCAAATTGCTTCCAGCTTTTATGAGAAGCCGACACTTTGATCTTTAGCACTACACAAGCATACTTCAATAATCTTCAAATATTGGCAAGGATCAAACATATAACTTTTCCCAGCCATATAACCATTGTTCATTCCAAAGAGAAAGAAAGAAAAATGCTGAAAAACACTCCATTCTAATACTTGAATAGAAATAAAACAACATTTACGCAAGCTGTTGTGGCGTTTGAGTATGGATTAATATTTACATGAACTATTTTCTAACTTCTTGATCTCATTTTGTTGAATAACAACCCTTTTGGGGGGAAGTTTTTGAAAAATAATGCCTTAAAATTCAGTGTTGTAGCTAACACTCAAATTTTCCCAAAACAAATATATTCTATGAATTCAATGGCAATAGGAATGGACTTCGATGCCACTTTGTACTGAATATGTTTGCTGTGAGTAAAGTTCACTAAGCATAGAGAGGTCATTGGGTATTGTTTGCACCTGTATTTCCATGATCTTTCATCTTTAAAAAGCCACTAAAGATAGATGGTCTGGACTCTGATCTGTTTTCAAATGGAAAGAAAATTTGAAATAAATCTATAAAATGTTATGACATATGGGACATTTTTCACTGGAATTAAGGTTGATAATAATTATAATAATAATGGTGGCTTCTTATTTAGTGCACATGTCTGTCACATCGTGACGCTCCTGGCACTGCCCCCATTATTACCCTGGCTTTAGCAAGGTAGCCACTGCAGCGGCGCACTAGCATTTCAAGGAATTAGCATGAATAAGTACTAATTTAGGTACTACCTCCTCTCTTGCCATTACCTTCCGCATTACCTCCTCTTTCATGGTCCCTTTTTCCACCACCCCTCCTACTCCTCCACCCCTCCACCATTCCCCACAGCTCCCTTACACTACCTATGAAATTATGGGTAACTTTAAAAGAGGACAGGATACACCCATCTCCTGCTTTTACCCCTCCTTACTCCCCTTCCCTCCCTGCAGACCTATGCTCCACCCTTAATGTTAAGGGTAACTTTGAAGGAGGAAAGGGATACATCCCCCACTCTCTTTTCCATCCCCTCATTCTCTACCCCTCCTTCACAACCCCTTCTCCACATCCCCCTTCTCTACTCTCACCCATTCCCCTCCCCCACAGCCCCATGTGCCACCCTTAACATCTAGGGTAACTTTGAAGGAGGAAAGGGATACATCCCCCACTCTCGTTTCCATCCCCCTCACTCTCAACCTCTCCTTCACAACCCCTTCTCCACATCCCCCTTCTCTACTCTCACCCATTCCCCTCTCCCACAGCCCCATGTGCCACCCTTAATGTCAAGGGTAACTTTTAAGGAGGAAAGGGACACTCCCTTCCCCTAGAGAGCGCTGAACTCAGGGGATAAATTAAGGCAGATGGAATCACATGTACATGCTTAGCTACACTTCACCTAGTTCATATTCCCTCTTAGTGATATGCCAGCTCTTAGGAAAGATTATCTGTTTCACTGTGATTGCAAAAGAAATCCTTTCCAAATTGCCAGATTAATAGATATATTTTTAATGACATGTTCCTCATTTAAACTAATTAAGATATCCAGAGGTGATTGTTGCAGGGGAAATTGCCATAAAAATGCTATTCTAGATTTAATTTTGTCAATTTTATTCTCATACTTAAATGTCACTTCTTAAAGACAGTCTTGTATGATTGCAAAATCTTTTTTTACTAAGGTGAATTAATTTCATTTATTAAATCATTCATTTATTGTTCCAATGTACATTCAAACATGGAAAATTATTCTGCTTACATTTAATGGAAAGGCTCAAGTAATTACTAGTACATTGTATTTGTATTAAAGATAGAGAAAAAATAACCAATGGATATCACATGATTATGTGATATACATTACCGGTATATATACATAATTTTACTCATTATATGTACTAGACAAATGATTTAACAATATTACAATCACAAAATGTGCTGACAACGATGATGATGAGGATTCACCCCTCCTACTTCTTGACACCCCTGAAGTATCGAGAAAGATGGAAATTATTGAGTGCTGAATCCTTTACATGAATATGGGAAATTGTATCTTTCCTTCTCTAGTAACGGTTCTCATCCTGTTTATATTTCCCATCCCATCAACACAGATATGCTAGTCATTCACAAGACGTTGCTGTCGGATAGCGCCGTGTACTCCTGTATCGCCTCCAATACCGTGGGATATGCTAAAGAAGACGTCAGGGTGAAAGTCTCAGAAAAAGGTATGGTATGATTTTTTGATGAGGAGGTGGAGAAGGAAGATGGTTGTGGTGGTGGTGATGATGATGATGATAGTGATAGCGATTGTGATATAGTGATGATAATTATGATGATGATGATAATACTCATGATGTTGATGATGTTGGTTGTTATGATAGTGATGACGATGATGATAATGTTTAAATGATTCTAATGATGGTGAGAAAGACGATGAAGATGATGATGGTGATGGTGATGATAAGGATTGATAATGAGGAGGAGGTGGAGGAGCAGGATTATGATGATGATGATGATGATGATGATGATGATGATGATGATGATGATGATGACGATGATGATGATAATGATGAGAAGGAGGAGGATTATGATGATGATTATGATTATAATGATGATGGTGGTGGTGATGATGATCATGATATGATGATTGATGATGTAGTGATAGTGATGATGATGGTGACGATTTTGGTGCTGGTGTTGGTAATGGTGATTATGTTGATGGTGATGATGTTTTATAATGTTGTGATGTTAGTAATTCATAATATTAATAGAAAAAAAAAGAATTAGGAGGAAAATGATAAACCTAAATAGCCTTTACAAAAAATATTTTTAAATTGCTGAAAGTATTGTAGTAGCCACATTGTACTAACCTAGGTGAAAAAAAGAAATTACCTGAGATTTGTGTAAAGACAAATTGGATTAAGACAGAAAGCATTAAAGAGAGAAGAATTATTTGTGATAAACAAAAAGTAATATTTTCTGTAATCACAACAAAGAATAAAGAGTGTTGACCGTACTTAGTAAATCGCTGAAATAATCTATTCTTGAGTGACAGAGGCTTAGTGCATTTTTGCGTATATTTGTGGTTTTCTGGTTAGTGAGGGAGAAAAAAATTAGCTCCTTAATTGCGTTTGATGCCCATAGCAGTGGAGGTGCTATGCACTTTATCTCAAAATATCTGTGAGCTAAACTGGTACGTTCTCCATTAGGAGCATGTCCCAGTGTATTCAATTTAATTTTAATTTACACTCCACTTCATATGAATGCATTGTTGAATTAAGAAAGCATCAGTTAACATTTTGAGAATACTTCATCGAGTTCTGATGACAAAGAAGTGACGGAAATCTGTTATTCTTTTGTCAAGTTTGTGTTGACAACATGTTTTATTTGAGTATTTCATTCAGACATGCTTGTAACAGCATTAGTACAGCCATCATCTAATTAATTATTGAGTATTTAAAGAAAATAAGAAGATGTGATGGAAGTGTTAACCACATAGTTATGACAAATTGAACACATGTATTTAAGCAGTGTATTTACATTCACTTTGGTTTGAACACTTTTGCTCTTGCAGTCACTATCTTTAAAAATAAACACAATACAAGACAATTTTATAAGACATATTTTCTCTGATAATTTTTTTTTCATGCACTTTTTATACTTTTGAAATTTGATGCAATATAAAGCTAAGCTTTAAACTTTATTTCCATATAACTTTTATGGGGGGAATACTTCTCTGTGTAACTATGTTGTTATTTTAGTGGACCTTAATTGATAACAGTCTCAACTTAATTTACTTGAATGATTATTAATTAAGATTCTTGATTTAGTGTTTCTGTGATATATTCTTGTAAACTTTCAGCGCTTGTAAGTTGTAAAACATATTTATTCATAAAGTTTATCTAAGTTGATAGCTATTGACAAAGCGCTTTTGTCCTTTCACAAAAATGTATTGATGTAGTATATTCAGCTTTACTAAAGAGCTTTTAAAGTGGTTTGAATTCTCTGTGCTGTGAAGGAGAAATATTATATGAAGTGATATATGAAGATTTAAATATCAGTGCCCTATTATAGATTTGTTTAATGATTTTCACACTTCTTTAAATTGTCATGTTTGTTCAGCTGGTAAATCTGGAAATGTAATTCAAATATTTAAAATACATTTCTCTGTTCTATCCATGCCTCATAAATGCCATCTTTACTTAGTTTAGGAGCTTATGACTAACAGGTGCCCAATATCGAAGTATAGACCCCCAAAATGTTGAATTTTTTACCCAGGTTGCTTGCATATATACTACCAAAAGATCAAACGAGACCCCATTCCAAAAAAATTGTCCTGGAGCCCCGCAAAAGATATCAATGATTTTACATTGAATTCAATGAAATTGAATTTTGAATCAATTATATATCCTCAAATTGAATTAAATTGATTAGCACTATACAGTAAATTGTATATGGTACTAAATAATGGTAGGACAGTGTATTTTTTGTGTACAATTGACAGGTCAGTGGGAGGCTCATTTTCTATTTCTCTGAATTCCTTGCCCAACCTTGTAGCGATAAAGAAGGACATAGGCTGCAAAGACGGCACCATAGAGGGCCTGCATCACATGCGAAGCATCGCAGCCTGCAGCGGGGCTTGGAAGGGTCACGTCAGGAAGGGGAAGGCCTTGTGCGCCCATGGCTGGCGGGTGTGTAACCATGAGGATGTGGACACGCTCAAGCACATATCGTGGTTGGATGCAACAAGCATGAATGGATGCTACGCATACAATGCTGCCAACAATGACGGTGTTTGCACAAGGTAAAATGGGGGAGAAATTAAGCACTTTTTTAAATTTTAATAAATAC
>BEXV01000034.1:49944-62527 GCA_003118195.1 Hemicentrotus pulcherrimus | reverse complement strand
AAAATTTTTTTTTTTTTTTTTTTTTTGGGGGGGGGGTAGATTTTTTCAAATGATAATATTTTTTACATCCTAAATTCTGGAATGATCAGCTAATCTATCATACTTTTATATTGCTTTATTCACAATGATAACCAGTCATTACATATGTTTTTCTCCCCTTTTTTTTCCAAACTTAAAAGCTTGGGAATATTCTGCCCTAAGATTTTCATATCGAAATTCACAGCCAACAAATGATAACATAAACATCAATATTGGCAGAAGATTAATCTATATGTGCAACCCTTTTCTCAACCCAGTTGCACAGGTGAGCCTGGACACGATGTCCTGGGTGGGATCGGCAGACACTGTTCCAAGAGAAGACAGAGGCACGACTCCTGCCTGGGGGAGGGGCGTATTGATATCTTCCCCTCCCATAGGGAGTTCATGTACGAGATGCTGGACAAGTGTTCCTTTCAAGAGGGTCTCCTCTCCGGTGTGCTGTGCTGTAGGATACCTGACAGGCCAGATAGAAAGAAGGGAGGAGCAGTAGGAGGAAAGCAAAGTAAGTTCATCAAGTTTGGCCTGTCTTGTTCTGCCTTATATTCATCCTATTTTATGGGAGTGCTTAGGGGTACATCAAGAAGTCTTTTCACAAGTTACTTTTAATGTTAATTTTGATTTTGATTTTGATTTTGATTATTTTGATTATTTTCTTCCAACTTTCAAAATGAATTTACAGAGGTAAAGTTTGAAGCTTGTATTTGGAATAAATTATGGGGAAAAGAAGAAAAAAAACGTCATGGAACTACTAACGTACAGAACAATACATTTGAAGGTGATTGGAACACTTTGAATTTCCTACAGTGAATAGCTATCAGCTGAGAAGTAACTTGATACAAGTATTGTTCCTGTTCCAAAAGATCAATCAGCCTTGCTCTTACGCTTTGGCTTTAAATCGAATCAGGAAGCTTTTGATTACCCTGCCAAATGGATGTCGGGATTTTTAGACTTGAGCAAGATGGCCTTTTTGGCGAGGCGATAATCTTTCATTGAAGATGATGATCTAAAGATGGCAAGCTGGAGTAGGAGAAAATTGATGGAAGTAGGGATGAGGACTACTACAAGAAAGAGAAAAGGGAGAGAGTGAGAGACAGAGAGAGACAGAGAGATACTAGGATTACTTACATGTAGTATACAAAGTTGATTATAACAAAAACAAAATGAAAACAACAAAATATGCTAACAGGTATTGATGCTTTCAAGACATTTCTAAACTGGTAGTTATATGTCAACCATTTTTGCAGTTCTATCCTGTGAAAAAAGCAGATACATTGAAGAATAAATAACATGAAATCTGCTTGAATGTATATTTTTTCTGATTCAACTTGAAGAAAAGTGTTATTTCATGATAGTGATACAAATTTAGGCTTCTGTACTGTCCATTTGATCCTCCTAGCGCCTTATTCATAGTGAAAGAAGGGTTTCACAAATCTCCTTTTTTCCTTTCTTTTTTCTTCCTAAAATCTCCACACTAGTCATTGTAAACCTGAATCATTTAGGCACTAACGATAAATATTGATAAGTAATGAAATGTCCTACAGACTTCTGGAAGTTACCTTTCTTTTTGAATCCTCCCCTTATTGGTCCCGTTTTCTGGGCACACCTGCACATGAGAAGCATATACAGGCCTGGTCAGTCCTTACTAATAATTAAAATGATGATATACATGTAACTACAATGATTAATCGTTCCTGAAAAATCCCTTCTCTATTATTAATTAATGTGAGAAATGAATCAGAGTCAGACCTCAACTTTTTATGCTATCCTGTCTCAACTAATTTTTGTAGTCTTGTTGGGATTGCTTGATGAGCGACATATTTGTGAGCCAAAAATGCACTCTTCAATTTGACGTCTGTAGCAAAAGAAGGCATGGACAGCTATTGTTTGATTGACAGGACCAAAGCTTTAATTGTCGCAAAAATCAGGGACATATCTGACCACTTTCATGATTAATAAAATAAATGTGGATATAGTTTAGCATAATCGGAGAGTTCTGACCACGCTTATACGCGAAATATATAGGAAAAATTGTTGTTATCATTATTGGTGAGGTGTGACCAGGCCTATCGCTTAACCACCAAGGCAAGATCCTTCACGGTGCAGAAAGATCAAGCAGGTGTGCGTAATCTTGGTCTAATTGCTCCTCTTATGATCTTGTACTTGTGTCTTATGGGAGCCATTCAGTCTAATTTCCACTTGTGCAATAAAACAATCCCCAGGCCATTATCAAGGAAATTTCCTGTAATGTGATGAAAGGGCTGAAATCATGTTCAATAGTGAGAGGTGTTGATACTGACTCTAAGTTGGTTGATTGCCTCTCATTGTCTTAGTTGATAATGTTCTTCAAAGAGAAATAATGGGGAAGGGAAAGAGAGAGAGAGAGAGAGAGAGAGAAAGAGAGAGAGAGAGAACTTTAGAGAAGGGAGGGAGGGAGAGAGCTATAGAGGGAGAGAGAAAGAAATTATGGAGTGAAATGCTGGCAATACCTATATATATTGAGAGAGAGAGAGGGAGATAGGATAATGTGATTTATTGTGGTGATCATGAGATACACATCAGTATATATAGCTTTTAATGTGATAATTAGAGTAGCAATTGTGATTATGTGATTACCGTTCTTTCAATTGCATGCCTATTTAAACTCATCAATGAATGATTCCATGTTTGTTGATATTTAATTGGAATATATTTAATTTGACAAGTGCTAACTGCACCTCTAAACCACTTACAGCCTTATTGTGTTGTGTCTATAATTGATTCTCTTGTGTTCTTGCTACCTCAGCCAATGCCCTGTGTGATTCGGAGTGTAGGAACGGCGGCCGGTGCATAGGAGCAAACAGATGCTGGTGTCCCGAAGGCTACAAAGGAGCCCTCTGTCAAATTCGTAAGTCAAATCAACACATTTCACAGAATTAGAAAGTAGTATTTGGCAATGTTCCTTAGGAGATGTTACCCGTTTCTTTTCACTGTAAAACCATCAAATTCTGCACTATGAAGCTTTAACGAAATGTAAACAACAGAGGATTTGGGAATTGTAAAATTTCATGAATCTGAAGCTCCCATGAAATCTGTGAGCATTTTATGCCCGTGAAAGATGGTGGTTTGAAGTACTTTTATATGCCATGGGATTGAATTCTTATTTCCTCTCTAAAGTGCAATTCACCCATTTTTTACTGGAACCAGGTGGTCATTGCATTAAGCCATGTACATGGGAATGAGAGATATCGGTAGTCAATATTGGGAAAAAATAGTAGAATTTAAAATATACAGGTAAGGTTCATTTCGCACACATGTGATTATATGATATATAATTGGATATTTATCCTTTCCTTTTAAGTTTTATCACGTATCCTTCCTTTTTTCCATCCATTGTCTAGCTGTCTGTGATCCAGAGTGTCCTGCAGGCAGTGATTGCGCAAAGCCAGGAGTTTGTGAATGTCTGCCTGGTAAAGAGGGACGGAAATGCAGGAGAGAAGGAAAATCAAGAGGGAGAGAGGATGTCTCAAGAAAACCATGTAAGAATCATCTCATACATCTTCTGTTGGGTTGTATGACACTAGCTTGCTCCTGCGGTTATTGCTCCACATCAGTCACCTCCACTATTAAACTGAATTCTTAACGTCAACCCTGGGCTCAAAACTATACCTGACCCTAACCCCAACCCTAACCCCAACCCTAACTCTAATGCTAAACCTAACTAAAACCCAGTTTCAACCCCAACCCAACCCAACACCAGTTACTACCCTGACTCTAACCTGGTGCTTTTGACAAAATAAAGTACAGGATACTACGGAGCATTTGTTGCAGGAGCAAATGCTGGGTTGAGATGCAGATATTTCAATTGTATCAAATAACTATTTAAAAGTGTTTCTTTCAAACTCAAGCTGCCACTTGTGGAAATACTTTCCTTCTTTTCTCTATCTTTGGAATGCGAAGGATACCAAAGTTAGGATACAAAATGAAAGGGTGATTCTTAAAAGATGATACTCTGTTGCCAACTGCCCGAAATGGTTTCTGCTTGCCTGTCTCTCCCACCCTAGACAACAGCTATCACAAGGACAAGAGAGGGGATATTAGCCTTAATCTCAAGGGTTTAGTTCCAGTCAATAGCACTCCTTGCAAGGGGGTTAATCCTAGGATTAAAGACACTGTGGACTCTCCTCAATCCCTAAATGCTCCACTGGGAATTGAGATGCTAGATTGACTCGTTATTGTCTGACTGCCCGTTAACATTTTCCTTTACTAGGAGGGAGAGATTTTTTACCTCTTAAGGAGGATATATCCTTCGTGGGGTTCTTAAGTCTGCCTCTTTTCCTTCTTTCTTACTTGTTTCTCTGGCCTTTAGGAGTATAATATCCAAGGAATGTTAGGGCTTCATTCATTAGACCGTGAACATAGAATAGCAGATTTATATCAAGTAAATGGTGCTTAATCTGTCTATCATTTAGGTTGTTTTTCATGGAAACCGATATTTAAAGATTAGTAAACATTACATGAATCAAAATCGTAGCCAACTTTTCAGAATCTACTGTACTTGTATGTTTCTTCTTATTGAAAAAAAATTTTGTTCCTGTGAAAATGGCCGTCGTTAACTTTATTGTTTTACAGTTGGCTACATTCATTTCCAAACCAGATTAACTATTTTCCCCTTACACATTATTGGAGAAAGACAAAAATTCATACTGCTTGAAAGTTAGGCTAACTCAGATGTAATGATAACATGGGAGGGGTATCCCCCCTGGGATAAATATAGCCATGGGGGTGTGGAATGGTCAGAAGTTTATCTGGACAATTATTCATCGTCCAGGATGTCCGATAAGATTTCCTGGACATCTGGGATGTAGGGTGACGCCTTTTGGAGGCCTCTGGAGAGAATTGACCAAACAAAATGAAAGATTAAGATCATTGGGTCATTTATTCCTTCTAAAACCGGCTGTTGGTGACCGAAATTTAAGATAATTTAAGATAAGTTTTTTTAAATATTTCATGTTCCACAAGTTCTGATATGTTGTCTGTTCAATTCTCTGTGGTAAATTGATGTACATCATGAATTTAATATATCAGTCTACATATAACTTCTTTAGGAACTTCCAAACTGCATTTAGGCCATAAAGATCATAGAGCTTACCGTAAAGGATAGATGATATTCGTTTTCTATATTTTCATGACAAGTTCTATCTGTACACGTCTCCAGGAATTTACATTCACATTTCATTATTCTCTCTCTGACTCTTTTTTTTGGGGCTGTTTCTTGTAAAGTCTCTCTCTCTTCTTTCTTAACTTCTTACCAGAGCTGAAACTCCCTCTCCCAAGTCCTAAGCACTGTAAAATATTTCTTTAGGATAACCTCTCACCCTGTCCAACTCATTTTTGTTTAAGAAGCAAATTTTGTCTTGATTGAACTACCCCGGAGATGAGGAGAGATAGAAGCGATTGGGAGGGGGAGGGGGGTAACCCCGAATTCAATCAGCAGACTATTGGTGAACCCTAAAGATCCCACAGCAGATAATGTCCTGTCTGGCTGATACTGTATCATCTTACAGTCATGTCCATGTATCGGAATTCCGTACCCCTCCAGCTAAACTGCCCCCTTCATCAGCCAAGCAGTGGTCCCTTTCAACACCAGCACCGTAAAATCTACAAAATAGGTGGTTTATTAACTCTGCATAAACTTGTGAATTATGAGAGTGGAAAAGTGGCATGTATATAAGTGTGACCTACAAGATTGAGAAACCTCCCTTCCCTGGTTCTGTTTGCCTTTATCTTTCTCTTTGCCTTTATCTTTATCTTTGTTTTCCATTATCCTTATTTTCTTCTGTATGTATTTTTTCCTATGTTTCTCTTTCTCTCTCTCTCTCTCTCACTCTCTCTCCCCCTTCCCATTTACTTGCTCTTTTTCTTATCCTACATCTTTCTATACTTCTATGACTATCTTTCTTTATCTTGAAAATGCTGGGAAACTACAAACAAAAATCAGTCTTCAGCAAATTCTTAAGATATTCACATCCACACTTCTTTTTTACTATTTGGTTTAAAATTCATTAGCAATAACTCCAGTGATCTGCTTGCTCTAAAAATGCACTACATTACATACTTGAGAGTTAATTGATGAGTTGTGACTAGGTGATTATATGCTAGGCAGATAATTAATGCCAAGAAAAGTGCAAGAGTTCAGCTAGGCCTGGCTGTAGTCTAGGATGAAGAAGTGTCATGGCCAATTTGAGGTGTTTCAAGCTCAAAGATAATTATACTGATTATGTGTTGCCAGATTAGCAGCCTTATTTTTAGGAAATGCCTTGGGTGCTTAATCTAGATCAGAGTGGTTTCAATAAGGGTCTAAATTGCCTTTTCCACTCCACTTCTAGTTGTATTTTTTTCTTATATGAATTTGGTTTTAGAAGAATCTTACCTAAATGATGCAGATAAAAATGTTTGTTAAACTTTACATTGACATTTATTGTTTTTCTCAGAACCTGACAAAATGTGGATATCTACTCCATTCCAGTCTCATTTTTTTGGATATTATATTGCCCACATGAGTTCACAGAAAGTCAAATTACATCACAGTTCAATAGTGCCATTTCTCCTCCAATTGTACGAATTATGAAACTATTAAGAAATGCCTCACATGCATGTATGATATTTATCATGTTATCTGAATTTGTATGTCCGATATATATTCTCTTTCTCACAGCATTTGGGTGCAAGAGATTATGTCGGAATGGTGGATTGTGTCATCTAGGACGCTGCTTCTGTCCCGCCTACACAAGAGGCAAATACTGCCAAAGAAGTAAGTCATTCAACAAATTTAACCCATTGCCTCCTGGTCCCTGTATTAAGCCTATGGGAATAAGAAAATGCAGTAGCCGATGGGTTAATTACTTTCTTATACCTCAGTCACGCCATGCTTGCAAAATAAAGAAAGAGGAATTTTTCTTTGTGAACAAAACTTGGGAATGTACCGGTAGTGAAAATGTAGTTAAATCAACAGAATTATTTGTACCCCTTTTAAATTTGATGTTTTTTTTTTTAATGGTTTTGTAACCCAAGATGGAAAGGTAGACTGGTTGATTCAGGGCTTTTGTTGAATACTTTTAGATGTAAGCTTTAATATTTCACATTCACAAGATACATAAGTTGGGGCATATCATGTTTTCACATACAGTACTTGGGTAAGGGTTAAAATAATTTAGTTTTAACTGTATGTATTAAGACAAGAGGTGGCGCTGTTTACAGCTCATGTAGTTGTTCAGATGATTCCTCCAAAATTCTGCCACTGTCACAAGGAAGTGAAAATTAGTTGATCCAACTAGTGTTCTCTAAGACTCCTTCCCGACCATTGAATGAATTGTTCTTACCATAAAGACTAAATGACATAATAAGCCTTTGTTTTGTATGATCTGGTCAGACCTTGCCAATAATGATACTAACTCTCTGACCACTTTCATCATTATGAGTACAGTATATATGCATTTCGTTATATTTTATTGTTGGCATATTAGGGGAGGTCTGAACAGGCCTTTGACAACAGAAAAAAAAATCTTTGTTATTAATATGTCTACTATGATTTTCCCCCTACAGCTTTGAAGCTCCCGCCTGGCGCTACATACACAGATCACTGGGAGCCAATCTTGCGAATGATGAATGGAGTCTAGAACTTGATGAACCATAAGCAGGACCCTAACCACAGGACCTCAGTCTTTGATGTGGGACCTGACTGTTAACAAATGAAAAGGGTTGGCACCTCGTTATGCCAAGAGATGAAACAACTAGCTTTAAGCTGCCGAAAAAACATGCAGAGACAATTTTCCACCAGCAGCCATTGAACGTGAATGAAAACAGGAGTTTGAACAAAGTCATTGGAACTGTTGATCATCGTGGAGAAATTCCATTTAAATTATTGAAATCTGATGAGACGGATTTTGGCAAACTTATTACATCGGCTGTGTGGATCTGCCTGTGTTCTGTAAATCGATGTAAATTTTTATTTGTTTTCTGATATGAAGAAGAAATCATGGATTGATTCCTGAATTCACTTATGATGAATGAAGCTAAATATTCAGGAACGAAGGAAACTTCTTAAGTTGTCACCATGACAATATGAGATGTAAATCATCTTTTTGGCCCATTGATTTCTCTTAATTCACCTTCCCTTTCACATATTTTATCATACACATGTGCTTGGGCTGCATTGAAAGGAAGAAATCCAACCACGTTCTCTTGTCTACACCTGGGTCAAGAATGGCAAATGTAGATACGTATCTTGCCTAAGGACATTAGTGTTGTTCTGGGGCCAAAACCTGGAACCTTCCCATCTGCATTTAAGTGATCACACCACTGAACTGCAACATCACAAAATATGTTCAAATTGAGATGAGGGAGGAGATTAGGTGAACTACATAGGGCAATTTTGTTTTCTCCTGAATAAATCATGATAGCCATTCCTACGAGAAAGGGATTGTATTTTGAAAAAGGAATAATTGCTTCATTTTAGAAATGTAATCAAACCATTATTGGTTTGAAGATGAATCCTTTGCGCTATACATGGTTGCAAATGCTTTCAAGACATCTTATTCATATTTTTGTATAAGTACCAAATGCATTTTCCAAACACAAAATCCATTCAGTGTCTACCACTATGACTCATTGATTTAAGAATATATATTACACAGGATTGTGAATAAACTATTAACTTTTATTTATTTACTTATTCTGTTGTTTTGTTTTTTTTTGCTATAAAGAATTTGGCTTACAGTATTATTATGATTTCTTATGGACATGAATGAGATAAGAAAATATACCTCAAGGGTCAAAGGTCAAATTAGATTTCAATAGTATATTTTTGATAGAAGAAAAGCGAATTTAACTGCCAAGATGCGAGGGTAAAGAACTCTCTTGCATACTTTATTCTTGGCAGTTTCATTTAATGTGGGATCATTTTATTTGTTGAATTATTGTGATGTAAATATTGCGTTTCTATGTGCACTGAAAATGTACTAATACATATTGATTTTTGTTTTAAATGCTTTTGTTTCCTTTGTCAGGTCTGCTATTCAAATTGTATTCAATATTAGATGTTTGTAAATATAAGTTTTGGATATTAATTATTGATCAAAGTGAAAGAGATTTTTGAAGACACATTGAGACTATTTATCTGTACTTCACAAAAATATGAAAGCATGTAGTCATCATCCTTGATCAATTTATCAAGCTTATTTTCTTGGATAGTCTTTTTTTTAAATGTAATTATTTGTTTTTCCTTTTCTTTGTTCTGCCTCATCTCTTTCTTTCTCCCTCTATTTCTCTGTATGTGTCCCCCTCTCTCTCTTTTTCTACATACAAATATTTTTTCTCTTTTCCACATGTTCGTGTCTCTTGTTTGTCTGTCTGTCTGTCTCTCTCTCTCTCTCTCTCTCTCTCTCGTTATAATGTGCATCTATTCCGTTTCATACCCTCTCTCCTCCTATCTCTCACAATCCCCTGCACACCATCTTGTTGATCTATTGCTGATTATCTCTCTTTCTCTTTCTCTTTCTCCATCTCCTTCTCTCTGTCTCTCCCTCCCTCCCTCTCTCTCTCTCCCTCTCTCCCTCCCTCTCTCCCCCAACACAATATAATCCATTAAAGTACAAAATTGATTGAATCTAGATCATTCAAACTCCTGAGAGGTAGCTCCAAGGTCCATTATCGATGATGTATCTTTACTCACAATTCATCAAACTTCAGATTTAGTTTCCTACAACATTTCTGCTGTGATAAATACCAATATCCAGAAAAGAGCTTCGTATGGTCGATGGTGGTAAAAATAGAGAGGTTTTATTTCTCTTCAAATCTTTGTTTAGACTGGATCTGAGAAGTTAATTACCGGTATTTATGATTGATGTACAGTATTCAATAGTAAACTATCTCTGCATGATCATTCTATATTACAGATCAGTTTAAGATAAGGATGATCTCTAAATCTTTACATAAGTGAAATCGAAGAGACAATTTCTTAAGAATCAGTACAGGAAAATTCTTTTCTAATCAAATTTTACCTGTAGAATTTGTCTATGTCTAAAGAAGCCATAGCCGAATTCTACAGGTAAAATTTGATTTGATAAAACTTGAAGGCTGTAACTGCATATTCAACTTCAGTTACAATACATTTGTTTTAATAATAACTGTTTCATATTTTATGAGTGGTACAGGCATGCCCCATTATGATGTAGCTGCATTTGATATTCAGAGATAACTTGGTCATCTATTTGATCATTCATGTAAATAGACTGTATCATAATTATAATTATCTATATTTGATGTCTGTATACAGTACAAACATATCATTTGTAATTTAATGTGATTTGCATATATGATCAGTTTCATTTTGTTCACAAAGTATTCTAATTCTTAAGTTGCTCACCAGAATGTCATGACAAATTTTTCCTCTCTGAAATAAAATAAAGAGTCGATATCTTGAATGTTGCACATTTTGCTAAAAACCTAATTTCTTCCTCATATACCAGTTAATTCTCTTGCCATGCATGCCAGCAGCTAAGACTAATTTGGTTGTATAAGCAAAGTGATGGGTGTTGCTTTTAATTTGTGCTCATTTTCCTAATGTATTTATCACTCACTGTATTAAATTAGCACTTTTGCGAAATAGATCCTACACTGAAACCAAGTGGTAATATCATTGCTTCATTTGCAGTACTTTCAACAAAGAGATTAAGTGTTACTAGTGGTGATTTAGTGGTGGTTATTTTACCTAACTGCTAAGAAAGCATACATGCTTGTTAGTATGCAACGGCTTTAGGTCCTCTCTGAGGGGACCAGTTATTAAGGAGCTCTGGCATTTACCCTAGCATCAATCGCTCCAGGGTTTATTTTGTCAAAGCAGAGATGGCACACCCCAAGGAGGGGGAGGGGGGCTCATTGCTCCCCCACACTCTTTTTCAAGTACAGTACCCAACTGCCCCATTTTCTTTCTAATAAGTACCCCTTCTCATAAGTGCCCATTTTAACCTATGACACATGTCCTTGTTCAAATCTGATAGGTACCCATTTTAATTTGACAAGTGCCCCCTTTATCTTGTGATAAATTCCCCTCTCCCCTTTTCATTTCTGATGAGTGCTCCTTACGGTTGCAGGAAGTGCCACTCTTTCACCTCTGATAAATACATCTTTTAATTTGATATGTACCCTTTTCCATTCTGATAGAGGAAGAGGTAGTGAGAGTTGAAGAGGGAGAGAGAGAGAGAGAGAGAATCTGAAAGAGACAAGCGAAGAGGATGCAATACACCCTATAAATCAAATAAAGTGAAGTACAATTAGAAACTCCTTAAAAAAATTACGCTTAATTCAAATATTTTGGCGGGAAAACCAGATACATAACAAAATATTTTTAAAATAAAATTTGGCTGAAAAGTAAGTGGTTGAAATCACAATATGTCAATGGATTTCCTTTAAAAGAAAATAAAGGAGGGCCTTTGGTGGTGGTTGGGGTAGTGTAGAAAAAAATACTATCGGAAAGTTTTTGGGGAGGTCAATTTAAAGAGAGGGCATTTTTATTAAGAGTATAAGCTGGAGCCAGCCCTGCCATCGAAGTGGTGCCCGATTGAGTTTGCGCCCAAACCCTAAACATTTTTAAGATCAGGTATATCCTATTGGTTTTAAAAATGGTATTTTAATTTCCATTCCCAAACATTATTTTGAACTGACTTGAAGTTGTTGTCCTCTTTTGAAAGGACACTGCAGCCCCAGTCTATTCTTTTTCTGTTGTGATTTTAATAGTGCTTGTTCTCCAAGACAAGGAGGAAAAATAGTCTCTCATGAATATAGGGACAATAGATCTATATAATATGCCCATTGACAGGTAGGATCTTTCAGCCCCTTTGGTTAATCCTGCACAAAAATGAAAATATTTGCTCTATTGAATGCTGAACAAGCCCCGATTTTGAGAACTTAATTGACTTGGGTACTTTTTCCAAAGTCCTTGGTGCTATGTCGGGAAACATATTGCATGTTCATTCTTTAAATAACAGCCAGAAAAAGAATTACAAATCTGGTTCCGGGTTCTATTATTGATAACACCAACTCTCTGTTTGGTATTGTGCATAGTACGTAGCCCTATGTGTAAAGGCCTTTTTCATCACTGTCTATTTTTTTTACACTGAAACTCTTCCATGATTATTTTTTTCTTCTTTTCATTCACTTACAGCTTGGCCAATTTGTGTATTAAACATGCATTTTAATGTAAGACGAAGATGCCTCTCCGAGGAAAGGAGGGTCGTTTCATTTTCAATTCATTCATTGATGCTATGTCAGAAAGAACAGTGTAGTTTGTTACATAACTATTCAAATATTCCCGACACCAGCCTAATGATAACAGATTCACAATATTCATTGATGCCATGTTTAGGGAATACAACGCATACTGAATCAAAATCCATTTTCTATTCATTATGCTTCGTCACAATATCATAACATAATATAACATTACACTTTATGTTGGCAGTTTAAAACATAAATAATACAGTGGCGGGACCCCCCCCCCCCCCCCCCC
>BEXV01000034.1:19940-33164 GCA_003118195.1 Hemicentrotus pulcherrimus | reverse complement strand
CCCCCCCCCCCCACCCCAACCCGTCCAATCTGTTTTCTAAGCTCTGGTCTCATGATAACAGTGAAACTATTCTTGTTTGCACCAATATAATGATTCCAAACCCCACTTATGCTAATTATCGACCACAAATACTTGAAAATATGTTTCCTTCGTTGATGAAGTATAGAGTATCATTATTTAATGCTGAAGTGGCGCTTTCCGATTTCCTTCACATAGATCTAATGACGACAACGTCATCATTTTACTTTCGAAAACAACAACCTCTCTTTGGGTACATTGAAAGGCAATACCAATGTTTCGCAATCCGCTATGATGAAACACCAATAACACTTTTGTTTTTTCTCTAGTATTGATTAGCGTTGTGTTCATTGTATTTTAGTTCAAGCATGAGCGATGATCACGTGGCCCGGAAGACAGTTAAGACAGGTCAAACACTTGGATCTGGTTACATGTTTGTTTTCTATTTTTCTTTCTTTAAGCTTTAGATTTATTGAAGACAAGTGAAACACTGGGTCCTTCTCTCGCTAGTTTTGAAAATGGGGTTACAACCCCAAAATGGTTGAAGAGAGAGAGGGGGAGAGGGAGAGGGAGAGAGAGAGAGAGAGAGAGAGAGGGAGAGGGGAAAGGGTGGGAGAGAGAGAGAGAGCTAGTAACCGGAAGCTTTGCGACGAAAACATCAAATTATGAGTAATATCATTTTCATTCACCGAAGCACTCACTCATTAGACGTCAGGAGGAAGATGTTGAAAATTACAAGATTGTACTATAAGGATGAAACATCATCATGATTCATCTATCTCTGCTTGATGAACGGAAGATTGCATAGTTGATTATCACTCTCCTTGCGAATAAACATCACGTGGTGTTTCTCCTCTCTTCTTCCTCTCACTCACCCCCTCTCTCTCTCTCTCTCTTTCTCTCTTCATAATTTATACTTCGTTTTTTTTTTAATTCCTCGATTTTTCTTTCCTTCCCGATGACCTCTGTCTATTTCTCCTTATCTTCTCCCCCTCCGCTTTTCGTGTCACTCGCTCTCTCTCCCTTCACACTGTCTCGTACAAAATATTTAAAAATTTCACTAATAGTAGCGGAAATAATGTTTCTGAAAAATCATATATTTGGAATATAAGGAAATACAAGATTAGATTCTTGCAAACAAGGATAAAGCGGCTTGTTTACTGAATAGCTCACGTTTCATTGTCAATGTCATATAACTACTTGCATATCTAGAAATATTGGAATACTGTACAAAACAAGAAGCTATCTCCCTAAAAGTACCCTATTTATGCTATACAATTCACTATCATTACCTCATATGACGTACTGTAATTTGGTTTGGGCAAGTGGAGGAAAGACTAAAATAAACTCTATTTATTTATTACAGAAGAAAGCGCTTAGACTTTGTACCGGTTCTCACTACTTAGAACGCTCAGATCCTTTATTTAGCGAATTAAAAACATTACACATCTTTGACATAAATACCCTCCAAAGTTTAATTTTTATGTATAAATATAAGAATAAATTACTCCCTGAATCCTTTAAAGATTTCTTCACACTTAATAGTGCCATACATTCATACCCTACTAGAAACTCACAAAACTTTCACTTGGTAAATCCAAGACTACGTATAGCACAGACATCTATACGACATCATGGTCCAGATTTGTGGAATGCACTACCAGACAACCTAACATCTTGCCACAACCTTTTTGCATTTAAAGTCAGAATAAAAAAGCGACTGCTATCAGTATACACTGAATCAAATTAGTCATGAAACATATACATTTAATTTTTCTATCACCACCAAATTATGATTCTGTAAAATTCACGCTAAATAAAATCTTTATCATCACAATTCATCTTCATTTTTAATTTTTGTCATCATTTTCTTAGTTTGTTTATCATCACGACAAGCACATAATTTACAAACATCAATTTCAATGGTTAATTCTAATTCGTATCTATATTTCTATTGTATCTATTCCGATCGTTTAATCCATAGTTTTATTTCAAATGTGTTTGGGCTGTCACGTTTTCAAGTTTTAAGCTTATAGTGGCAGTCCGTCTTCTGTCTTCTATTATAATGAATTGTGTTTTTAAGAAAAAGCAAATCTTAAATCGTGATATTTTTTATCAAATCAACTTGTTTTCAATACATGAAGTATTATATACAACGCCATATTACATGTTTATAACTGTGTTTGAATATCTCATTTTGACGAATTTATTGTATTCATGATTTGTGTATTTGTATTATGTTGATTGCAGAAGAAAATAAATTCAAATCAAAAAAATCAAATCAATGTCTTGTGGACATTTCTATATTTGGTATGTTAGGGTATTTTGGTTGTTTGTCAATTCGTTGACTTTATAGAGTATTCTTTAATTCTCCAAGCGTGACTATTTCTTAGGCCTCCAATCAGTTAGTTTATTACAGAGGAAGACATACAGTAATCTCTCTCTCTCTCTCTCTCTCTCTCTTTCTTTCTCTCTCTCCCCTGGCGCCTTTAATTTTCTGAATTGATCGGATTTAGTTCATTAACATCTTTCCTTGAAGGAGGAAACCAAAACATAATAATAGGAACTGGAATGCAAAATACATAGAATTCTATATGTATCGTCTCGATATGCTACCCTGTGTACATGTTTCTAATACAAACGCTTTGTAATACCCGTCCTATCTCTCTCAAAACTTCTTGTTTTATAAGTCTTTTACCGACTTTCTCTCTTGGTCTTTGTTTCCTTAAAGGCACACTGTCCTACTTGTAGCTACTTGCTCCCTCTATATAGAAAACTTTCCCAATCGGTGCCTGTTGGTCCCCCATGATCCTCTTTTTCGTATGTTAAATGAGAGCTGAATTGATGAGATAGCCACCTGTCACAGTGACCTTGATGGCTCGCTGTGTGGTCTAATCCCTTCTGGCTGAAGTAGTAAAGCCTGCCTTTAAAAATCATGTTATTATAATTATGAGCACAACTTTAGAGTAGGTCCATGTGGCTGTTTATTTAATTCTTTCTCTCAAAATATTGCAACAATGCTTATATGCTTTTTAATATCACTTTTGGGAACAGTAGGTCATGAGTATGAAAAGCGCCACAGTACTGAGAAAGTGAAACATGATTTCGTTTACAAATGATATTTAGACAACTTCTTTTAACAGACATCCAATCAGAAACCACAAAGGAATACAGATAAAAACATGACAGAAAATATTATAAATTACTTTTCTCAACTGATGAAAATAAAAGTGTGCTCGTAGAATAATCAAACGAATATGCAAATTAGAATAATAAAACAAAATATTAAAGATCTGACCAATTTTGAAGGTTCACAAACACCGCACAGGTTCTTTCACTTCAAAATTCTAAGGAAAATAACAATCGAACATGGGATTTTTTAATGATTCACTGCATTCCGTTTAAATTCTAGGTTGTATGATAAGAAACGACTTCTTTACAAAACCTCTTTATTTCCTTTTCATTTCTTTCCAAATTCAACAAGTTTGTCATGCGCCTCTAATATCCAATTACAACATTGTTTGTCTCATACGCTAGAAGTTCTTACCATCCTAGCCAATCAGAATTCCGGAAAATGACGTAGTTGGTACGTCGTGAGAAACGATAGCCAAAAATGGAATTCGTGACGTCAGATCGAGCCATTGTCTGATGCGATTTAGAGGTCAAATCGGTTGCTCTCGTACAAAGTTCACGTGAATTGGTATGAATACTTGGTATGATCTGCCATTGTGATTGTATGCACAGGGAAATGGTATTTGTTTTCACAACAAAATGCTTGTGTCTAGACCTGTCAAGAGAGTGTGATTTTCTTGTTGACTGAATGAATAATCACGTCTCGTTTTGATTCAGACATCAAAATAAAAATATTTATAGATGAAATATCATTTTCGATTAAAGGCTGCTGAATGCTATATGCATATGGGAAAGGAAAGTCGAAATGTGATGTCAAGTTTTCAGAGTCACCGTATAACTTGCAATAATGACGTAAAAATCAACTCAACATACACATTAATTCTGCCCCCGCCAAAAGCAATATAAATACACTCGGGTTTTCTCACCGGAAACTCCAGAGAGTCTCAAAATATGTTTTGAAATAATACATTCATCCAAGATCATATTCCCTTCCTGATGGTATGTTTCCAATGTTGTTGTACAAAGCACGACTTCAAGTAGGCCAGGGTTATGATGGAACCCATAAAACAAAAATTCTGAACACGTCAAAAGAAACACGAGGAAAGAAAACATAAATAAAAGGCTGATAACGCAAAACAACACACCTATTTTTACTACAAATATTTAACACACGTACATCCTCTATCTAATATAATATACGCCATACGTCGAACAACGTGTTTGTACTATTCTAGAGGCAGCAGGTAAAGCAAGTCCTTTTTTAATTGATGAAAGAAATAATTACGGCTAGCCATGACGTTATTATCTCTAAATTTAAAGGATTAAAGGAAAATTATGTTGCGATTTGATGTTGTTGAGCTTGACAATAATGAGCAATAATCAGCCCCATGCTTTCGGTGTTATAAGGAAATGTCTTACACAAGCCAAAATGGAATTGTAGAAGGGAGGAAAAAAGAAGAAGATGGACACGGAAGCAGAGGAGAAAGAAATGGAGAGAGAGGGGGGGGGGGTAAAACTCAGGGGGCAATCGCGGTATAAACACTACACTAACCGAATTTTTAACTTTAACCCTGTATAGAAAACTATGACATCAATCATAAGAACAAACATATAAAATGAAATTGCAAACCTAACCCTAGTGCCATACCTTTGATAGCACAAGACCAGTAGCATTAATCATTATTGTCCCCGGAAAGTAATTTCTTATCACCACTTTAACTGCACATCACTGAAAATCACTTCAAGAGAAAACAGTTCTTTGTTTTTTTGTACTAAACGTGACGGCATTCCAAATTGACATATTTCGAGAGTTAAATTACAGTGATACCTTCTTCCCGACCTTCGTTACATTGACCTTATCATCGTTCCTTCATGGCAGCATAGGTCACCTTCACGTCATTCTACCCTTTTCCAGTTCGCAAGTCGCAGGTATATTTAGAACTTTAAAATTCCTTGACGGATATCCGGATTTTTTACGCAAAAAGTCTTTGACTTTTAGGTATTTTAATGACATAATAAAGGCTAGAATATTTTACCTTCAAGTGTTTAGAATGGTGTTCCATCAATTCCTTACCTTAGACAAATATAATGAGGAATAAACGTTATGATATCAGGATAAAGTTTGACAAAAGAGTAAGACATTACAGTCATTTATGGGCATGTACTCAGAAAATTAAAAATAATTCGATTCAATTCATTCTACGAAAGAGTTGTGGTCCGAAATATTCGATGTGAATTTCCTCTTCCAGTTTCAGAATGTTATAAACTGCATCTGTCACGGTTTACACAATCGTGTTCTCTTCTCTTCTATGAAACATTGAACAATGTTAAAGCAATATTGCTAAATTTGCTGTTGACGTATACTTTCAATAAACCCCATAATATTAACTTGCTTCAGGCAATCCTTGCAGATGACATGTGTTACTATACTTCCATATTAAACAACATCATAATTTTAGTGGCTATCGTAGGCGAATACATGATGGGGGTAAAGGGCCCTCGTATAATTTTGAATTATGAATTCTGATATGCCGGTGAAAATTGCTGCTACCCCTCCCCCCAATGCAGCAAGTAAACTTTTCAACTAACTCATATTCCACAGGCGACGATGGATAAAATAAATTTCCTTCCCCATTCGCACATTGGTATCGGTCCATGTCATTGCATGTCATCCTCGAATCTACCCGTCACCTTTGTTTTTGTGCGTTTGTAACACTCCTTTTTTGTAGAAAAATAACAGCGACGATACTACTAAAACAACAATGACACAAAAACGAACAATAACAGCAGCCAGCAACAACAAAAACAAAAACAGCAATAACAACAAAAGCAGCATCATCTACAACAGCAAGAAGAACAGCAACAACATAAACAACAAAAACGACACTGATCAGCAGTAAGCAAAAATCAGGTAACGTTAGTATATAAAAGTTTCCTTTCTAAATCTTTTATTTATTTTTTTTTTTTNAAATTTTCACATAATTATGATAGTACTTGCAATAAAATCGAATATCCAAAGACGAGAGCGTTGTTGAATGTGAAACTCTGTTTCTAGAAGGACATGAATTACGCTGGCGTTTCCATGGAAACGATTACATAACGTCCACACTCAGCTGGGTAATTATAGCTTGACATCAATAATCAAAATTAAGCTTCTCAATTTAGCTTGATGGTTGTTTACTCGGGCCATAACGATTCAGTGAAAAGAGTGTTTTTCTTGTAATGACAGACAAATATCATTTTGTGATCAAGTCTCTAACCTTTTAACGCACAGGTATCAAGAGGACAAACCGGACCTGCTTTAGCTGTCCCACCGGACAAATTAATTTCCCTTCGAATAAAGAGTTCCTATCGGGGATATTCCCTCATAAGTCGTTACGCTGAGACTTATCTTTTTGAATTTGATGCTTTTTACTCCGTGGGGTATTCATTTGCAAACGAGTACAACAAAATATATTTCGGGCTTTGGCATCATCGACAAGATTCAATTCATTTTGCCGTACTAACTTGATTTTTTGTGTACAAACATTTGAATACAAGAACTCAATTTTGCTTTGATCTTTAAAGGAATATTTCTATTTTGCCAACGTGTTTGGGAAGGGAGGGGGGGGGGGTCTGGGGCTTCCTAATTACAGTTCTTGGTATGTTATATATTTTCTAGGTGTCTTCAATTACCCGACTACAAGTAGAATTGCTGTATTGTAAACTTCACTTTTCATTCAATTTTCTAGACCCCAAGGAAAAACAGTTATGTCTTAATTACAAAGCTGAGTGGGCTATCCAGCCATTGACTAAGTTCTTGATTTTATATGTACTTTTTATCATACTTTGTTTGTATTGTTTTTATATTGTGATTTGGAAAATATATACCATACCATACCAATAGTTTATCGACGGTGATTTTGTTTACGCTGTATTCCTAAATATAGGCTATATTTCTTTTTAAAAACCTTTAGAGAAAACAAACATTAGGAGAGAAAAGAAGAGAAACATACATCAAAGTTTCATTAAAACCCTATTGCCAGTGCGACTGAAAGAAAAAGCTCGTACTCTGAGTTTGATGATAATGCAGTATATCATAAAGGTTTTTCTTGTTTTATTTTATATTGATTAGTTTCTATCGCTTATTTGCTGGGTTGCCATGGGTTACTGTACGTATCTCAAGATGGCTGTCAGACTATGATCAGACCGGCCTTTGGATAATCATCAATGCACAAGACTATTTAATAAAAATCATAACAATTTACATTTTGTTTGTGTGTGTGTGTGTGTGTGTGTGTGTGTGTGTGTGTGTGTGTGGGTGTGTCAACGACAGGGGCGGAACGTTGATCTTAAATCATATCATGTGATTTTCAACAATGTAGAATGATGGTTCAAAAGAATGCAACGAATATCTTTATATTTTTTTTAATTACCTCACTTGCTAATATCAACCGGACACAAACAAAAGAAAAGAGATAAAAACAAACACACACAAAACACACACTTAAACAAAGAAGTTACTTAAACAAAGAACAGCAACAACAAAAATAAGAGTGGGAAATGGTACATTATGTATATAACGTTAACAAATCAGATAGAAAGCTTTTAAATTCATCTACCCATTATAATTAGATAAGATATTTTCAGTCAGCGCAAATTAAAAAAATTCACTCTTTCTTCACCCAAAGGTGACAAACGTCTGGGATTCATTTTGTTTTACAGAAAGCAAAGACAGGATACTACAGATTTAGTTTCGGTACAAAATATCTATTATCATCTTTTTGATGGATTTCTAAAAATATTCCGAGGTCATGTATGTGAGTGCTTTCTTTGATTTGCATCACAATATTTTGGATTTCCTCCGTTTGTCTATCCTTCCGGAGGATATCTGACAAGTCGGCAAGGAGAGGAGAGGATAATGAAACTCTTCCTTTCCTATACAGGAATATCATGGTGAGCTAGCAAAACATCAGTATGAACGTTGTGCACTACTTACTTACTTATCATACAAATATTTTTTGTGGGGAGGCAGCTATAGGAGTATGCTCCCAGTGATTTCTATTCTTGAAAGTATATATTTTTCTTATGAATAGCTAAACACCTTTTCATTTCATTCCCTTGTTCTTACTTTAAGTTTGATTAAATATCGTGTATTATTTATTTTGTAATCGCCGTGATATAGTTGTGATTATGTAGAGCGTAGCAAGTGATATTNCATATCATGTGACTTTCAACAATGTAGAATGATGGTTAACAAGAATGCAACGAATATCTTTATATTTTTTTAATCACCTCACTTACTAATATCGACCGGACACAAACAAATAAAAGAAAAGAGATAAAAACAAACACACACAAAACACACACTTAAACAAAGAAGTTACTTAAACAAAGAACAGCAACAACAAAAATAAGAGTGGAAAATGGTACATTTGTAGACAACGTTAACAAATTTTAAATTCATCTACCCATAATAATTAGATTAGATATTTTCAGTCAGCGCAAATTAAAAAAATTCACTCTTTCTTCACCCAAAGGTGACAAACGTCTGGGATTCATTTTGTTTTACAGAAAGCAAAGACAGGATACTACAGATTTAGTTTCGGTACAAAATATCTATTATCATCTTTTTGATGGATTTCTAAAAATAATCCGAGGTCATGTTTGTGATTGCTTTCTTTGATTTGCACACAATATTTTGGATTTCCTCCGTTCTATCCTTCCGGAGGATATCTGACAAGTCGGCAAGGAGAGGAGAGGATAATGAAACTCTTCCTTTCCTATACAGGAATATCATGGTGAGCTAGCAAAACATCAGTATGAACGTTGTGCACTACTTACTTACTTATCATACAAATATTTTTTGTGGGGAGGCAGCTATAGGAGTATGCTCCCAGTGATTTCTATTCTTGAAAGTATATATTTTTCTTATGAATAGCTAAACACCTTTTCATTTCATTCCCTTGTTCTTACTTTAAGTTTGATTAAATATCGTGTATTATTTATTTTGTAATCGCCGTGATATAGTTGTGATTATGTAGAGCGTAGCAAGTGATATTCATTATTACTATTATTATTATTAATATTATCATCATTATTTTAATGTGCCTACAAAATTATTCAATAGAGGCGAAGGGGATCAATTTCGTCAATGTGTTGGCGTATTTTTATTGTCATAGCGCTTAAGACGAAATAATGTCGTTACGCACCTTTAAAATATAACGAATTTCTCAGGCCGTTCCTTGCGAGTGGACAGTGAGTAAGTCTGCCTATAGTGTTATTTAAGCACTTTGTCCAAATTATTTATGAAAAAAAAAGAATAATGATGACTGTGGTCTCATCGTATTCGTATCTCCTTTTACTGTACGATGTGAGGGGGCCTGCCCTGTGTCCTTAGATACACTTTTCTATTTCGGAAGTCTATTCATGGCATTGATAATGAGATAGTTCCTGCTATAGAGGAGAAAGTGGCAAGTAAGCCTAAAGGAGAGTCGTATATAATTGCTTATAGTGAAGTGATAACGATCTTCTCAACTTCCTCCATTTTAATTCAATATTCCTTCCTTCTTCGGCGTGCATGGTCTAAGGAAATTAAATTGGTAGATGTATTTTTGTGAAACCATCGAAGCCAATATGCAATACGAACAAGAATCTTCCTGTCATGAAAAGATCGTCCGATGTGTCTAAGGAAGCCCCCTCTTATCTGGATATTACTGGCCGTCATAGTAAAATTTAAAACAGATACGTTTCCAGGCACATGAGAGAATAAAAAGAGATCCCAAATCAACAGGGAATGTATACTGAAAACAGTTTTATCTATGATGTTGTTGTATCTTCACCATTGAATCAAAAAGTTGTGATTCTAAAATTGGTCTAAATTTGGTTGTAACATCAATATTTGTTGTGTTTTTTTTTTGGATTTTACCCGTCCTTTAGTTCCATCAATCGTGTTTCCCCAATTACAAAAAAAAAAAACACACACTAAGATTGCTCTACGGAAGATTTTTCAAAGTACGGTTTGCAAACAACTACAAAACTGTAATTCACAACTATACTATTTCTCCCCGATTGTGACTCCCGACCTTGAACATTCTTTTATAAAAAAATCTTTTGTCTCTTCTCATTCTTCTTCTGACCCCCATTCTTTACTTTTTCTTCTTAACTTTCTTACATCCATCATCCATGTCAATTCATTGTTTTTGTCTGTAATACTTCGATTTTTGATTATTATACTTCTACCTTGTTATGAATGACACTGTGTCAAAAATAATTTGAGGAACTAAAATTCCACAAGCAATATTATTCTTCTGTCACATGTAATTTCGAAATGATTTTATGTAAAGTCCATACAAACTTATGCTGTGTATATTAATGTCTGAATTGTTCACGAATATCCATTTTGTAAATATGCTATGTTATGTTAATGTATTGTTTTTTTTTTCATGTGAAATAAAAGAAACTAAACTGAAACTGAAACTGAAAGTGTGTCCCTATTTTGTATCAAGTATTATTATCATTATCTTTGATTTTTAATTATTACACTTCTCTCATGTTATGAAGTGTGTCCCTATTTTGTATCCAGTATTATTATCATTATCTTTGATTTTTAATTATTACACTTCTACCATGTTATGAATGACACTGTGTCAAAAATAATTTGAGGAACTTAAATTCCTTCAAGCTATATGCTTTATATAAAATTCCTTTAGTCACATGTAATTTCGAAATGATTTAGTGTAAATGCCATACAAACTTATGCTGTGTATATTAATGTCTGAATTGTTCACGAATATCCATTTTGTAAATAATATGTTAATGTATTGTTTTTTCATGTGAAATAAAAGAAACTAAACTGAAACTAAAACTGAAAGTGTGTCCCTATTTTGTATCCAGTATTNTTTCCCCCCCCCCCCCCGACTGTGACTCCCGACCTTGAACATTCTATTTTAAAAAGTAATTTTCTCTCTTCTCATTCTTCTTCTGACCCCCATTCTTTACCTTTTCTTCCTAACTTTCTTACATCCATCATCCATGTCATTTCATTGTTTTTGTTGTTGATTGCTTTGATTTTTGATTATTATACTTCTATCTTGTTATGAATGACACTGTGTCAAAAATAATTTGAGGAACTTAAATTCCACAAGCTATATGCTTTATATAAAGTTCCTTTTGTCATATGTAATTTCGAAATGATTTTGTGTAAATGCCATACAAACTTATGCTGTGTATATAAATGTCTTAATTGTTCACGAATATCTATTTTGTAAATATGCTATGTTATGTTTATGTATTGTTTTTTTCATGTGAAATAAAAGAAACTAAACTGAAACTGAAACTGAAAGTGTGTCCCTATTTTGTATCCAGTATCATTATCATTATCATTTGTTTGTCAGGGAGTTTCTGTACTTGTAACCCCCTTCCCCCCGGCTTGAGAACCTTGGATCCACTATCACTATTCATTGTGTATAAACAGAAAAGAGATGAAATGAATATAAGGAGATCATTGCGTGATCGCGTATCTGTTTATCATTGTGCTTATCAAGACCTCTGTTTGATTTGAGTTTATAAGACACTGTATCAATTTACTTAGACAGACTCAACAAACTCGTAATCGTGTTAAATCTTTAACTAGTAGGTTGTTGTTCTCAGCAGACCTGGGCAAAAGGTATCACAATACACAGACTTTGGCCTAGCCTAGGAGCGACAATATAGTCTGTATTTTGTCTTTATTAGAAAACTTCACTCATTATGGAACATGAATATTTTGTTTTACAATACATTGGCACAAAATTATATGGTAACAAAAAAAATTTGAAAGAAACATGGAGAGATTATAAATACATTATTGTACAAGAATGTATTTACACAGTATGCTTGCGGGTGCACCATATGAGAGAGAGAGAGAGAGAGAGAGAGGGGGAGGATTTAGGAGTCCTGAAAAGGAATGTATTTATACATTACTTTAAATTTGATCAAAATATGTTTTGAAAATGACAATGTTAATTCATACAAAATCTTTTCTGTTGATAATTAGCCTGCTTGAAAAGTTAAAAACTGATTATGGAACCCTTTATGTATAAAGGACTTTCATGAAGTAAAAATAAAACAACCATTAATCTTTAGTAGTATATCAGTCATGTTGATGATGCCACAGTTAGTTTGAATAGACCTTCCTTGCTGTTGACAAATAATAAACATTTAATTTCAAGTCCTCCTTAGTTCTGCTCTAGTTGAGATTCATGATGTAGTTTATTTTATTTTCCTTTTTAAAACTTTGTCTCAGGCATGTTAATTACAATTATGCATCACATGGCTATACATGATTTAAGAAAGCGCATGCATGGTAAAATATTTGTTATTGTGAAAATCATTAAGAGTATGATCCTACAAATTATTCAATAAAAATACAAGATTCTTTTCAATTAAGATGTAATTTATTTTACATTTCGTATTGGATGAATCCCATTTCCGTACTGAAGAGTGCCTCTCTTTGTATATATTATTTCCTCTCTTTTTAGAAGCGAACGGTAAATACAGGATTCTCGTATGAATGAATGAAGGAACTTCCATTCAAGTGGCAGTCAGGCATTCTGTAAAATATTAAATCAAATCTTCATAACACTTGAGCAAGTTTATATGAGAAACACAAAAACAGGAAATACGTACACCCAATTTGTAACGCTTGGCTCCAATAGTGTGTCTATTTATGTATATCATGTTCATTTTATCATGGGTTATGATAGCACAACACTTGCAATTAAGCGCTGTATAAATGAATTTATTATTATTATGATGATGATGATGATGAAAATTTACTATACTCATCTCTACACATTTCCTCCTACCACGCAGATTTAAGACAGGTTTTACTCTAATATTTTGACTGAAAATATCAACTGACCCACATCCCCTAATAAGGAAAGAAATAAAACAGAATGAAACAATAAGAGATAAATATACATTCTCTTTGTTTTCACTTACAGTTAAACTCGTCGGTGCGCCAAACTAAAAAAAGAAGAAAATGTCACTTCGCTAGTGGCGTAGCGCTTGTCTATTTATGGAGTGGGTAACGGCATCGGGGGGGGGGGGGGG
>BEXV01000034.1:6732-19319 GCA_003118195.1 Hemicentrotus pulcherrimus | reverse complement strand
GGGGGGGGGGTATTTTTAAGAGAAAATTTTCAATATCAGGATAGAATGGTGGTGAATGAGAGAAAAAGGAGAGGATAAAGACTCCAGATTGAGAGAATACATTTTTAAATGTCATTATATACTGTACTAGATTAGCATAATAAACAGATAAAGGGAAACAAAATGAAAGAATGAGAGGGAAGAGAGAAGATTTAATGTAAGATGGAGTGATGATGATGGCGTGGAGCCAATAACAAGTGAGGTAAACATGACTATAAAATACAGGAAATTAAGATATAGAGCGGGTATGTTTTAGATTATTACTTTTCTTTCCACACCAATTCCATTTCGTTTGTTGAACCATGCAGAGCACTTCTGCTGGTCATGCTGGTATGATGTGAAAAATATTACATTTCTTATCACTATATCATTCCAATTGTTCACCATATCCATTTTTTTCTTTGGTTAAACTCACCAACTGTATATTATTTTTAGAAATATATTCTTTGTTCTGGAAATCGACGGATGGTGCGTTTATGGGGCACAGAGAGTAAGATACGTTCTGTCTTTTGCAGGTTTGATATAGGTCTCACAAACTCTATATCGTGCATGACATTTAATGCGCGAAAAATATCAATCGTTATTCAAAAAACCTTAATGTAAGATAGTTTAAACTCTAAACATTACTAAGTGGCTATAATTCTATATACATAAATATACAATTTGACCGTCGGAAAGCTCCACCCGACCACATATTTATTGAGAATAATACCAATGGTGTATATCAGTCAAGTACATGTAAATCACCTTTTACAAATCAAGAAAGGGAGTGCGATAAGACTTGTTTTAACGAATAACAAGATAACCCTATACAATCCAATAAAGTGAACCCGATCAGTCAGTCATTAAAAGCACGAAACAAAATGACAATAATTCACAATCACAAGGAATAATAAAAAAAGATTTATTGTATATCTCTCACTTAACACATGATCTGCAAATAAGACGGTAGCGTTTCACTGTCATGACCCATGGACGTGACCATAGTACAACGACCAAAGCTCAATATAATGATAATAACATGATGGGGTTAAAGTATCATAGAATACTACGATGGTGGAAAAATATGTTTGCTGTTCTTAAAATAGTAAAGTGATAAGTATAGATAAGTGAATTGCCTATCGTACCGTTTATCAATAAGGCAACGTTGAAAAGTTTAAGGTATAGGTTGAAGTAATAAAGATTCATTTTGGTTAAAATGCGTTTAGTTAGAGTAAGTTTGAGTTCTTGTTATGATAGAAAAAAAAATTGTCACAGAATCCAACAAAATGTAGACTGTATAGGGGCTGAGTAATGAGCATAGAAATATAAGGAAATCAAGGTAATTATATTATAGGTCCGATACCATGTCCCTATAACATGTGCAAAATAATGAGAATGAGTTGTGGTTTTTATTGAAGATGATTTCCAGCAAGTTTTGGTAAGGTTGTTTTTATTTTACTGGTTCAAATAACCAATCCACTGCAGGATAAACAATCCAGAATGAATTATAGCCTCTTTCTCTCGACACACAATGCCCATATACCAGAGCTCAAGGTTAGCTTAAAGGATAGTTGAGGTTGGTTGCAGAGGGCGCTACACAAAATAATTTTTGTGTGAGATAATGAAAAACTGAGTGTCAAATTTGAAAGAACATAATATTTAAATGACAAAATCATCTTTGTTTGATCAAAATCGGTTCAGAGACGGCTGAAATATAACGATTTCTAATACTTGTGTACCACCACAAATATTAGATATTTTGAAAAATATGAAGAAAAAAAAAACGTTGAAAAAAAGAAATAACGTATATTACGTCGTATTTCAGCCAATACCGACGTTGGCATTTTCGTGTTGCTTATATTTCCCACAATAAGCAGACTCATGTATTGTTATTTTTAATCAAACAATTATCTAAGGGTCACCATGTTTTTTTTTAAATTGGAGCTGAATTGGTATGATCGTATTGGCTAAATTTCACACATGTTGGGGTCTAAAATTACCTTCATAGTAATTTTGGGTTCTAAAAGGGCACTATAAGATGTCATAGATAAGAATTAGAGCAATAACCATGCACTTTGAAGGCATTTGCGGTCTGAAAACAGAACTCAACTATCCCTTTAATGTATCGGGAGAAGGATTTTCGTTTTCAGATAAGCTTTCCTCCTTAAAGTGCATTTAGACCGGGATTCTGGCCACATTGTTACTGGAAGTGTACAGTTTTCATCCTTTTCATAACGATCATGATGATTCGATCCCATGTAAAACTTACGCTACGTTATTTAGTCATTTTCTATACAAACAAATTAATTATTACAAAATGACGGAAATGAGAAAAGAAGAGAAAGAGGGAGTATAATGGTCCCCTGCTATGTAACCACTAAACCCATTATAATCTGGATCAAGTAAATATTATTTCTTCAAAAGAAGTTTTTATCTATGTCACTGATGTACTCAGTAAGATATCACAACGATAACCACTTAGCTCACGCATGCTTGCAAACATGAAAAGGTATTTCGCGATTATTTTCTCGAGTAATCTGTTTAATGACTTAACAGTAGTACCATTCCGACCTGTTTGTGTACTGTTCTGTACCGCTATGTTAGCGCTATCTATTTTAAGATCATGATTAATCATGGAGATAGAGGCAATTAATAATGACACTTCCTTAATTCGCTAATGAACCTCATGTGTGGGATCCAGCTTGGATGAAAGAAGCCGACCTTGTCATACATTATAATCGCAGTTGCTTTGCTGCGCAGACCTACTTCAGTAATTGTAAATGAGCAAGACATGAGAAAGACAGGGATGCCATGGGGAAAAAGAGGGAGGAAGAGAGATGGAGAGAAGAGAAAGAGAAAAGAGTTAGATAGAGAGTCGGAGAGAGAGGGAGAGGGATAGGGAGAGAGAGGGATAGAGGGAGAGAATGGCAAAACAAAATTCAATCATGCAAACCCTTTTTTGAGAGGGAGGGGACAGGTGGAGTGAAGATAAAGAGAAAAGAGAGAGAGAGAGAGAGAGAGGGAGGGAGAAAGAGAGAGAGAGAGAGAGAGAGATAGGGAGAGAGTAACATATTTGGAAACGGCATAGAGAAAAACGATTTTCATTCATGCAAACCTTTTATTACATATATTTTTTTATTCTTTATGATCCGTAATGGCACCGACCGATAGATAATGATATTCAAGTAATGCTTGTGAGAAGAGATGGACTTTGTTATTCAGTAATCTAATATCTAATCTCATAATCTAACAAATATTGTTAGTGGGTTAAGAAAAAAGTAAAAAAAATTAAAACAATTTTAACTAGCAGTAGCAGTTTATCATCAGCATTATACATCCACTATTCCCCTTAAACAGCTACACAATCCTCTCAACTCACACAACATTTACATCCCATCAAATTACTTTATCCGGGAGGAAGAAATTAAGAAAATTACTTTCAGTTAAATAAGTGAAACGATTCACTCACTATGCTCTCTTATACTCTCGTTTTTTTATAGATCAACCACGCAAAGTTAATTGATATGTTTATCTATTTCACATTTTCTTTAAGTCCTGTATAAATCGCAATGGTTTTCGACACACTCTGCACGAAACCACCCGAAATACACCACATCATCAAGCAAAAGGAAGAGAAGGAGATAAACATGGAAACTTGAAATCTTTTGTTTGATTATTATTGGCCCAAGTACATGTTCTTTATTCATAAATAATCTTGGCATTGCATGTGTGAACAAAATCATATACAACTTGACACATATTCTTATCGATCGATTTCACTTGTTTTTAATTTTCTTTTTTTCAATTCCTTTGAACATCTCACGCCTTAGCAAAGCAAAACAAAACAATGAACATAAAAGTTTTCAACGGATTTAATACCAATGCTTTTAAGCATAATCATAAAAACTATTGTTAAAGAAATAGACCATCAACGAAATGAAACTATTATATCTGTCATGGTTCAACAATGATTATGATCAAATTAATGAATAAAATGAGTAAAATCATGATGTAAATAGCTTTTAAAGTGAACACATTATAACGAACTCATTTGAAACGAATATTGCACGGCTCTGCCATGGCAAGCAAAAATGGTACATAACTACTGATCAACAGACATACAATCACAAACTAATAAAAATCAACAAATTTTCTTACTGAGCATCCATTACAAATGCAAAAACATAAAAACCATGATTTTTTTCTTTCCATTGATAACAAACGTACAAAATTACAAAGTTTCCTTCATATATAATAATGCGAATATCAAAGTTTGAACAAATTCAAAAGCACCATGACAACAATATTTGCATGATCTCTCAACTTATTGCAACAACAGAACAATAGTAGTTAGCACAACATTACCACATATATCTAATACATGTACAAAAGAATGCTGTAAGCAATTTTTTTTCTTGGCATTAAAGGTTGAATCATCACTCCCCTCTATCTTTCTCATTCTCTCTCTCCTCCAACCCCCTCCCCGTCTCTCACTATTCAAATTTGCTATTAAGATAACATTTCATTTTCACAAGATTTGGGACGGTATCGCATTTTTGTAATATGTAAAGAAAAAAGTATTCTAAAACGATTTATGTCATGATATCATACTTTAGGCACTATTTCTTTTGTACTCCTCGAAAGCAAACTTTAATCTTTAATCGAGATATAAAATCAAATTATGAACGCATAAATATGAAAGTATTGAAGACATTAACAAAGGGCCCTTTCAGGTAATCATCGTAAGAAATGTAATCAAATGAAAGTAAAAACTAACAGTTTTCCTCATGAAAACGTAACAAAGAAACAACAAAATATATCAGCCTTTAAGTTAGATACAACAGAACATCCAGAGAATAACAATATCAAATATGTACAATCTTTCTCTGGTAGTATGAATACTGAAAACACATTGAAAATATACAGAAAACTTGAACATATTATTGACCAAGAAACCTTCATCATCAAATCATGAAAACATTTAACATTTATAACCTTTTCCCTCAAGGAATGTCAACATTTTGGCGAGATTTCGGTACAAAGAATCAGCTCTGCCATTAAAACAATACATCGCCTGAAGGTGTCAGTCGTTCGTTGGCAGAAACTGATAAAAAAAGTTTAAAAACAATATGATGACGATCAAGTCATGTCTTGGTTTGTATCACATGGGAAAGAAGATTGGGCTCGGTGTTGGACTAAGATCTGTGCATTCCAAGGCACATGAACGAGCTGAGACGCTTTTCGGTAAGACGGGAAGATTGAAATTGAAAGCCAAGCTCTGTTTCCTGCTGTCCGTACCGACAGGACTCGAGTTCTGACTCTTGGACATAGACACACTCCGTGCCATCCTCTTTATCAACAACGGAGAGTTACCCAAACTGAGCTGTCTCGTGGACGAAGGTTTCCCCGTCGTCGTCGTCATCGTCGTGGTGGTGGTGGTGGTGGTGGTGGCGGCAGGACTTAACGTCGGTGAGAATGCCGAGTCTGAATACTTGGCGGTTGAGCTACATGCGCTATTACTGAAGAAAGTATTACTGGTATTGTTACAAGGTGAATTCTGATCGGTGTTTTCTTTTCGACTGCTTGCTAGTTCGTTCTCAAAACGGAGCAATTGCAACATGAAGGCGAGGTTAGGTGAGATGACGGTACGCTCGCTACGGACAAACTCGAAGGCTTCCTCCAGGCGGATTTGTCGGACTTTCATGAGGTATGCCAGACATATCGTTGCTGAGCGGCTGATACCGGCATGTCAGTGGACTAGGACCCGACCTTTACATCTCTCGATAGAATCTATAAAATGAAAACGGAAAAGAGAAATAGACACTTAGTAAATACGATCTCTTGTCTGTATGACAAAAAATATACATGTATGTATAGCACAGTAAATGTGTACCTCTGTTGAGTGTTGACATTTCTGTTCCATAAAAAGCCATAACGTTTGATATTTCAACATAGTCTCTGCTTGAACATAAAAAGGAAAATAAGAACTTTGAGGCTACTCATCAAACCAATTTGAGCATTACATTTTTCTCTCACAATTTCTTCTATAGGTGATCATTCTGTGATAAAAAGAGGCTAATAATTTATTTCAACTAAAGTAATAATGTAGACGAACATGTGACTCAGTGACTGTCGATTGGAGATATTCATCTTACTCTAATGTTTGTTGGTGATGGTTTACAATATCTTGTCGTTTTTTTCTTCTTCGTTTACTCACCGATAAAGTTGTTGGCTTCCTCGAACCAGGGCAATAGATCTGCATCCGTGTTATCGTCGACTAGGATCTGCATATATCTGAAACACGTTGGGAAGTAGTTGGGTAGTCTGGATACGTTCAATACAGCTGTAATGCCGTGTTCTTCCAAGACAGCTAATCTGGACGCGTGGAAGTTGCTCCCTAGGTAGAGATGTGGGAGTAGCCTTACAGGATCATTGCACTCATATCCTGGACCAGACTGTCCAATCTGCGGACATCCATTAGGCACTTGAGGTGTTGTAGGTCTAGAGGTTGTTGAGGCAGTGCTGTATTTGGACGATCTTGACGATTCGGGTACTTGGGTACATTTGATGGTTGGCAGTGAGAGAGCGGGGCCACGTCGAAGCAGTGGGGTACGGGGGCTACGTGGAGGATCGGTGGGGGCTGCAGCGGTGGGCGTCGACGGGCGCTTGTCCGAGCATTGTTGGCGATATGTCGGAGGGATGAAGTTGATTGGAGCAACCGGTGGAGATGGCATGTTGAAAATTGATTTGGTTGGTGAACCCACACACAGTGTGGGAAACTCTACAGAGAACTGGTTAAAACCACCTGTGAAAGACAAAATAAGATAATTCGTGGTTAAAAATACTGGGGCGTGGCACCAATGCAGGATCACAGTCACATTTTATTACGGACTAAAGGCAAGCCCCGGAAAGGCATTTCACTAAAAACTCATTGACACATACAAACTACATACTGAAAATAAGGAAATAAGGATTTGACTGACAAATATAAAACAACAACATGTGATCCAGGTGCTGCTATAATCCCTCAGTTTCCCAAATCTGCAAATCATTGGATTGTGAATGGACTTGCGATTGAATGTGAATGGATTTGCGATTGAATGAAGAAAAAAAAAAAAGACTGAATTTCCCATGATTCAAATGACAAAGCAATGTTCCATTACAAAGAAAATGAATATCAAATTATCCAAAGTGTTGAAAATTATTGAAAGAAACACATTGAAAATAATCACAATAACCCCATCTCATTCACAGATTATAAATGAGCAAGTATTTAGTAGATTAGTGTAACGGGCGAGAACAGGAAAAGGAAGAAAACCACAAAAACAATGTGCTTCAAAATGAAACAAATTATCTAGATCTACCTGCTAACGCACACGAAGGCATATCATCGATGATCATGAGTGAAACACTTGTATTACTTATTCCAAAACAACCGAATTCATATCAATGCTGATTGTTTACATGTAGTAACAAAATATATTCCAAATTAAGGCACAAGCAAGAACCGAGACGACAGTGTCTGTATGATTCAACGTGAAGCTGTCGATCTAATGAATGCCCTCAATATCACCGACCACGTTTTTATAGTGCCCGCACACACAAAAATGCACACAACCCTTTCTATGCACGACGTACGTGTTTACGTATTCTCAAAAATAAGTACACACATCCACGGTCGGTCGGGCGCGCGCTAACTCAGAACCACCGGAAGTTTTTGCATCCTCTATGATGACTGATTGCGCGCGCTGCTAAGTGGCTTTGCTATGCTGCAGTCAATCAAGTGATTATGTTGATGTTCCACAAAACCGCAGAGAAGGTACAGATATGGGTCATGCAAGAACCGTAACACGTGTCAAAATGTGTGTTTACTTTCTCGTATTTGGATCTGGAAACTGCTGTGATGATTGTAAATGTTTTTAGTAAAAATGGGTAAATTCTTTGTAAGACTATATTTTGTAGTACCAATATACATTAATGACCGTGATGATTGTTTCGTTACTTTTTACAATGAAAATATCCTATATATTCATTAGATTCACACCTAGTACACTATACTAAGTAAGATCATGATATCTCCAGTGTAAAGATAATTTTTGAGACATTCGGAAATCATAATTCTTGTTTATATTTGTATCGACTTAATAACTTCGTGGTAGAGGGGGTGAGGGCATTTCATTGAGTGACCATTATAGAGTAGTAATATCCTGTATAGTGACCATGATGATGATGTTGATGATGACGAGGAACGTGGAATAGATGAATACATCCTACATGAACTCCGCCTACTCCGGGCCTACTCAGTCGTTCAAGTTAACGAGGATAAAGATTAATCTCTTTCGGATCATCCCCGGAGAATAAATACATTCCATGCATTCAACCATTCAGACGCGAGTGCAACAAACTTAAGCTCGCCGTTAATACAAATAAAGATACGGCTTACAAATATTATTTTCGTAATGTGATTCATGAAACCAAGGCATGTTAGGTTCTTTTCGAACAATTGCACATAATGACATAAGTTCCTTTATTAAACACAACCATATTGGAGTCATAATAACTTAGGCTTTGTCAATATTCTGATTCATTAATTCAATACAGCATGCACTTACTGGTTCATCAAAAGGATACTGTTGGTAATATTACGTCATTTACTGTGATATTTCACACCAGTGATCTTCATTGTCAGCGTAATTTGCCATCAAACTCTGATTGATTTGTTCATTTTGTTGCATACATTGGACTGGCCCATTTTCGTTTTTACCTTTGCCAATGTTTGGTACATGAATTTCTAGGCTGTGCACGACTCGTCATTTTAGCGTCAGTTTTAAATGAAAAATGTAAACATTAATAATATCAAAAATAAGGAAGGGGCGTGAAATCTGACGACTGTATAGAACAGGAAAAGGAAGTGAATCAGGGAAATGGGAAAGGACACACAGGATTAGAGTACAAGCCCCCCCCCTCCCCCTACGAGAGGAAAAAAAAATCAAAATCATATAATAAAATCCGTATATTCTTGCAAAATAACATTTTCAAAACACGGGCTAGGAAACTGCTCTTCCAAGAGATTTTGAGCTTTTAGTTTTTGCTTGCCCTTTAGCACATCGGGACTTAAAATAGAAAATACGGAAACGGAGCATCAAAACATGAAGCTGCAGCTGTTTTTATTAAAACTATACCCCCTTCTGACGTGTGTGTGCTTTTTTTTCGCCTTTTAATATCGACAGCTTTTAAGATTTCATTTATCATGTTTTTCTAAACAATATAAAGATAATCCCGCAGGAAGGAGATGCGAAGACCTTCTATTCAAATATACAGAGAGCTCCCATGTCCTCCCTACGTCGGTAAAAGAATCCCTGTACAATCATGGACAAGGATGGAAGGATGGATAGAGGTGGCTCGAGGAGAGAGGAGTGAAAGGCCACGGTGTGGTGTTAATGGAGAAGGATACAAAAAGAGGGATGGATACTTCATGATCGTCAGTATAGATAGATGTGAACCCTAACAAGATATTGAAGATAATTAAAAACAGAGAGAGATAGAGATAGAGAGATAGGGGGTACTGCAAGACATATTGTACATCAGACAAGATAGTGTTACGACCAAACATGCTAATTAGTTTTCCAGATTAATCAATGTTTTACTTCCGTCGACTTTGAAACCATTCCTTCTCTGATTGCGAGAATTAAACAAAATCACAAGAAGAAGAAAAAAAGCATGACAGTTGTAGCCATTTGAGTTGACTCGTCAGCTCGTCAATGAAGAGGAAAGTTGGATATACCTTCCCAACAGGGGTGCAGTTTTGGCGCGTAAAATAATATTTGGCGGGAAGTGAGAAATAGCTGTGCAATAATATTAATTTCCCTTCAGCTTACTACACATTCAAATATAGACCTCAAGACGTTTCAAAATGCCTGTCATGACTTCATGTAAATGGCGGAACTAATTATCGAGTGTAAGGAACACGTAGAGATGATTTTATTTTTACCGCGCAAACGGGGGAGATCATTACGATGATTATGACTGGGTATGATAATAATTAGCCAACCAGTTGGAAATGAGTTAACGACGTGAATAGTCGGTGATGATGAATACATTTCTTTTGAAAAAGTGTCTAATCCGAGAATGCCTTGAGAATCCCAAAATTAAGCGCTGCTACATAGGCTGCTGAAATATTGAGCAAAAAGTGTAAACATTGTTATTATTTTAAGCTCAAGATCAGCAGTTACAATAAAAGTCTTTTTCTGGCCAAACCCATCCAAAAGAATCAATCCGAAAACGCTTACAACTTTACACGTGGGTGTATTATAACGCCCGGTTGCTAAATTAATGATTAGATCCAATATTTCCTTTTTCAATCCAATTTTGCTACATGACAAGGAATTCTAGAGCGTTGACCGACAAACAGCCATGCATGGGGAGAAAAGTGTGGTATGCCTCCGTTGGCTCGGTCAGGGACAAAGGCAGTTTATGCATGACAAACGTTCTCAGCGTCTGTTTACTTCGGCCCTGAACTTGAGAGATGGATTTAAAAAAAATGCGTTCATTGACCTACAAGTACAGCTGAGCACTCTTTTGTTTGTGACTGGAGAGAGAGAGAGAGAGAGAGAGAGAGAGAGAGAGAGAGAGAGGCGTAAACACCCTCATTATCATACCGAAAACCGAAGTATAGGGAGTTCCATAGAGTTATATAAATAGCTATAATTATTACCATTCCGTGTTGTACTGTTATAGGCACCATACATTCTTGTGTTCTTTGTAATTGTTTCACCACAACAATTACATCGCTTGGACAATAACACTGCGTATATGACTCATGTGCAACCCAAAGTCTAATGATACCCATTGTGAAACAAGCGATTCGAATTCAAAGACTCGAGCAATTTGTTTGATTGGTTCTGTATTTCTTTATAAATAACGTATGAGAAGAAATAAAAAGGAATTCAGTATTTCGAGTTCTAGTCGTTGTCAGGCTATCCCACAATTACTGGAAGGGTATAATTGTGTTATTTGAATGTATTGGGAGTCAAGAGGGATGAAAGACGAATTAATATGTGAAATTATAGGACAGAGATAAAAAGGTATTCAGTATTTCGAGCTACGGCGATGCACGTTCAGGCTTCATTCATAAAATCAGTAAAAAGGGTCACTTTGTCTAAAACAGCCTTCGTCTACCTTGACCGGCTTGCTAACGTCACTCGAATATTGATCGACCCAAAGACGAACTGACCTCAAGCAATGATCAAAAGGCTTTCAATTGTTCTACTCTTTTATTTTCTCTCCTTTTATTTCACTTCTTTGTCTTGAATGTCAATCAGGTTTCCATTTCTTATAATACCGGCATTCAATGGGCCAATCACACAATAATCTTCTCTTTGATAACTAAGTATGAGATTATAGATATATTTATTGAAAAAAACATTCCGACACGTAAAATTTCGTCAAAATAACCAACCAAAATTAATTAAAATAATTCGGTAGTCTACATTTACATGTACTTTCCATGAGAAAAATAAGAACGGAATAACCAAAACAATGAACGAGAAGGAAAGAGATTGAGAGAGGGAGGAAGATACTAAATACAGAGGTAAAAAACACTGTTAATTTGCTGAATTACATTGCTTGTTTTCCTCCTCTGAAAAGAGATGTGTTCTCTTATACTCTACCTTATTCTTGATTAATTTGAACATGTGCCTGTTGGTTGACAACAAGATCTTGGAATCAATAGACAGCTAAACCAATCTTAAAGCGGAAATTGCCACTTCGATGAAGCTTGAAAAGTAATTAGACCGCACTTAAGGCACCGCCCATAATAATTATTACACATAGCTAGGCGAATGGATTCGTAATCAATGATCATGTTGTAATGAGAATGAGAAAGAAAATCAATGGTCTCTCGGCATGATGGCCCCGTTCACAATGTACACTTGAACGCGTTATTTGGGTATCATGCGAGGTTTTTAAATTCAAGTTCATAGTCTGAATGGAATTGGTTTGAAAGAAAGAGAAAGAGTCACACACACTTATAATTTTGTTCTATATGTTTTTTTTACCAACTAATAATTCTCAAATTATCATGCTAGCAATGTCTCCATCACAAGTCTGTACAGATTTCCTGCTTAACACTTATCTGTGGAGTATTTGAAATATGAGAAATAGCAGTCTAATTATAGCCATCACTGCACTTGGATGTTGATGTGTTTTTATACAATCATTATTTTTACAAACTTGTCAAACCTTCAAAGCACACGGTCGATTACCCGCTTGGAATATCGACCGCTCTTGGTTGCTAGATGTTTTGAGAAAACTCTCTTTTCTCTTCCTCGCATTCATATTTAATATCGCCCGGAGGCAATTTTGTAAATTCACTTCCGCCGCAAAAGGAAAAAAATTATACACCCGTGCATTAAATAGGCCACGACGAACCAGTGCTTGGTTTCTCGTCTCAAGAGATGCGCTTGAGCATCATGAACGTGAGTGCATCCATGCTTGGTGTGCAAAATATAACTTGTACATCACAAATAAAATTGAAGTTACAGGTGCGGTGTAATAGAGATGGAGCA